>JANZLX010000002.1:29241346-29252242 GCA_025531955.1 Erythroxylum orinocense
CGGCTTGGGGGGTCACTGGGCCCCCCAAGTTTTTTTTTAAAAATTACTTTTAATATATATATATAGATATAAAGATAGAGTTATTTAAGGGTCAGTGGTGTATTGGGCCTCTCAAAATTTTAAAAAATTAATTCTTGGGCCCCCTATCTTAAATTCCTAGCTCCGTCACTAGATCCAACGTGCTATGACGACCAATCCGTGGGATTAGCTGTTGGCGCTGGATGACATTTTGAGTCAGGAGCTGTTACAGGTCCAAAGCGAGGAGGAACTGTTTTGGCACCAAAAAGCTCGATGTGATTGGATTTCGAAGGGTAATCGCAACACTAAATATTACCATACCGTCACCTTAGCCAAGCGAAAGCAACTACGCATTGAGTGTCTTTGGGACTCCTCCGGGAATGAAGTTTCAGATCCTGCCCAGTTGCGCCGCCTTGTCCAACTGTATACCCAGGATGAGGTGCCTCCTACGCAATTCTCGATTTTGGGTGCCTTCTCGGCCTTTACCGGGGAGCAGGTTCAAGCGCTTTCTAACCCTCTCCAAGAGGAGGAGATCAGGAGTTCGGTCTATGCTATGCATCCCAATAAAGCCCTGGGGGTGGATGGCTTTAATGCCCTCTTCTTTCAACACCACTGGGGGACAGTTGGGCCGTCCGTGGTGTCGTTTATCCAGTAAGTCTTCCGTAAGGAACGGTGGGATCTGGATTTAAATCTCACCATGTTGGTGCTCATCCCCAAGATCCCATCCCTGGTCCAAATCTTTTAGTTTCGTCCGATCAGCATGTACAACGTCCTCTACAAGATTATATTGAAAGTGGTGGTAAATCGTTTGAAAGCGCATATGACCCACCTTACAGCCGAACATCAGTGTAGTTTTATCCTGGGCAGGTATATCGCTGATAATATTATTATAGCCCAGGAAGTTATACATTCGATGCGCAAAGCGGACGGAGCCAACAAGATACCTAGCCTTAAAAGTGAACCTAGAAAAAGCCTATGATCGGCTTCGCTGGCAGTTCATTTAGGAGACCCTATTAGAGATTGGTCTAATTGAGAATTTAGTCTAGGTCATCATGCGGTGTGTCACGACTACTTCGATATAGGTCGCCTGGCAAGGGACGATCTCTGAGCCTTTTCGGCCCTCGCAGGGCCTCCGACAAAACGACCCTCTTTTTCGTTACCTTTTTGTTTTATGTATGAAGCGTCTCGGGCACCTCATTACTCGAGAGGTGAGATGTGGAGTGCGGAAGCCGATCAAGCTCAACCGCACCCCTATTTAATTCTGTTTAAAACTTTACTTTCAACTAAACATTCAATTATAACACTATTTCATTAATTTCAAAATATATACTGGATTTGCCGTCTGACACGTCTCTCTGTCAAGTTCTATATTTCTGAAAGGTTGTACTTTTGAAGGAACAAACAGAGGCTGGTGATGATCGTTATGGTGCGGTAGTCATGCCTAGTGATCTAAAGATGAACAACAGCGGGGGCTCCTCCATAACTGGAGGAGGAGGATCGACATGGCTATCACCAAAATCAGTGTCAACGTCGGGGAAGAGGATACAGAGAGAAATGGCAGAACTCAACCTTGAACCACCTCCTGATTGTTCTGCTGGTCCTATGGGTGATAATCTCTACCACTGGGTTTCCACGTTCATTGGCCCTCCAGGTCTCTCTCTCTCTCTCTCTCTCTCTCTCTCTGTTTGTTTCTATTGGGTTCTTGTTTATTTTTCCTTTCCAAACTCCACTTTTTGAGTTTTCTGAATTTTGGTTTAGTTTATGCTCTTTTCTTTTCTGGCGTGAAAGTTCTAGCATTTTGTTTCCTTTTTATAACATAATTGAGTCTTCCTTGTTGTTTGATTGTTTTGTTGATCTTTCTTGATGATTCAAACGTTCACATTATTTGCTTTTTTTATTGTGATGAGATTCATTTGAATTGAACAAACTCTCTTATTTCTTGGTTTTCATATTTTTAGTACCTTCGTTCTCGTTTTGTCATGCCAGTATACGTTGTGCTTCTTTGCCTGGCTGGGTAACTTCTGTTTCTGGCTATCAAGTTCACATCACTGAACTATGATGTTCATATTGGTGAACTCGAGAAATTTACCTTCAAAATACAGTGATGCATAAAATCTACTGATTTCTTTAGACTTTTGGGCTCTCAACTTTCAGTTCTTTTCCCTCTTTTAGCCCCGCAATTTGTGACTCATTTTTGGGATTCTGTACCACGCTTGTTCGGATGTAAAAATCGGCATGACATGTATTTTTACCATTAACATTCAAATGATACCTTCAATTTTGAGCTGGAATTCTGGCTGTAAACTTTTAGTATAATCCAAGACTCATGTCAATGTTCACCAATTTGTTCTGTTCATATTTGCAGGAACACCATATGAAGGTGGTATATTCTTTCTGGACATGTTATTTCCACCTGAGTATCCATTCAAAGCTCCAAAGGTATGCTTGTGCATGTTCAACATAGCATGCTGCTTAAAATTCTACAATTAAGTATACAGTTATATTGTTTTTAGTCATATTTGCAGATATGTGTGTTTACACACCTATTTTTCCTAAAAGAGAAGATCTTGTTTCTTTCATCTCCTTACAAGTGTTTCTTTCATCTCCTTTCCACTTGTAAGTAAGCCATATGAAATTCCTAGATTGAACAACCTGCAAATGTGTGAATGAGGTTAGGGAGTTTGGATATTAGATAATAGGCATGGGCTCCTGTTTACTTTAAAGTTTTGACTCTATGGTCATAGCATTTTCAAGTCCATTCTTGTTGATATGTTGCACAAGGGGCAGTCCATTTGTCTGACGAAACATAATGTTGTTTTGTATTTGCAGCATCTATCATTCACAAGTGCATTGTGCTATGATATCTTTGTGTATGTCTTTATAAATATAAGAGACTGCAAACCATCAAGCAATGTAATAACTGGCCAGCATACTAGTGGTATTTAGGTTGTTTGACGAAGTTTGACACATTGGTTTAGGCAGGGTTGTTGATTCCAATTTTATTGGTTTGCATCCATAGGACTGATATATGTTTTTGTGTAGGATCTAGTCCTATAACTTACAGGTAAATTTTCTTTTTCTTTCCTTGAGTTCTCCTTTCTAGGCCTTATGATTGCTATTTAGAAAACTGATTTTGATAAGCTTTCTATCAACTATTTTCACGAAAGATTCTCACTGCTTTTTTATTTTTCATAATGCCCTTCAAATAGGTTCAATACATATAGAGTTTTTAGAATAGGAATCTGCTAATTTATTCTCCTATTAAAATAGACCTATGAAAATAATATGATTCCTAATTGAGATAACTACTGCCTAAATAAGATAATTGTTGCTATTATTTCCTAATCAAGCTGATCTTTTTGTATATTTTCTTTCATAAGAATGCATCTTGCGTATCATTACTCTCCCCTAGACAAAGAGTTTGTCCTCAAGCTTGAACTCAGGATAACTCCGGATATCCTAGCCCTCTTTTATCCGCTTCCTTCATCCTCTTCTTCAGATTCTAAGTATTCTGCTCAAAACAGCTTTTTACATTTATGTCTCCAATAGAATGCTCCATCACAATTCAAGGAAAGCCCCTTTTCTCTTCGTTCTCCCATCTCTACCTTAGTCAATTTCTTAACAAAAGGTGCAGGAGCACTTCCCACACTAGAAACAACCCCGTGACCCACACCCACACTCCCTTTTCATCCTATAGAATTTCCTAACACAACCCTCGATTTGTTCCAGAAAGTGGTAGCCTATTGACTCCCTTCTGTAGCAATTGGAGCACTTCTCAATCTCCTTTCATGTGCGTGGGCCAAGTTTATGGTTGCCCCATGCTATTCGGTTACTGTTGCTCCACTTCCAGTCAAAGCCCTTCCATGAGCCTAGTAGTAAACAACCCAACCTGCTGCCTTTTTAAGCTCTGTTGTGTGCGCCAACAAAAGTCTGAAATTCCCTCTTGTACGCCTCCATTGTCCCAAAGTGTTTCAAAATAGCTAAATTCACCCAATGGGTTAAGACTCATGGGAGTTCCAAACAATAGGTGATATTGTTTCTTGAAAAATTTCCAATCTCATCGAATTCCTCTTACTCCACCTTAGAAAACTACAGTTGTGCCTCTCCATTAAGATGGAATGTTTCTAGCCCCATTTTCCCCTCTCCTGGGGTTCGTTGGTTTTCGAAGAATTGCTTTACCTTGTAAATCCAAACAAGAGGGCGATTAGAACCATCATAGTTGCGGAATTCTAACTTAGAATACATAGGAGCAGTGCTTAAACCAGCTGGCCTTGCACTTTTGTTTGGCATCCTCTTTATATAAGTGTGGTTACTGCTATCAGCTTCCCCTTTTGGTCTCTCAGCAAGTAGCCTGCAGAAACTCCTTAAATTGCGCATTCTAGCATTCTTCTACATTTGCTAATCACGCTGCCCTTATTTCATAAACTCATCTACTTTAGTTGACATATCACACAAGTTGTCTATGACCTTGGGCTTCGATACCAAATTGATATGTATTTTTGTGTAGGACTTAGTCACGAGATAGCTTACAAGGAAATCCTATTTTTCCTTACTATTCTTCTCCTTCTTTGCCCCTATGGTTGTTGTTTATAAAACTCATCCTTGACAAGCTTTCTATCAACTATTTTTACAATAAATTCTTATTGTTTTCTTTTTCATTGTAATCACCTTTAAATAAACTCAACAAATAAAGATTTTAGGAAGTAAAATAGAAGAGGAATCAGCTAATTTATTCTCCTATTAACATAGACTTGTGAAAATAATAGACTTCCTAAATAAGATGACTCCTGTCTAAATAAGATAACCACTGCAATTATTTCCTAATCAAGCTGATCTTGTTTATTTTCTTTCTTAAGAATGCATCTTGCATATCAAGGTCTTGTTTCAGTTGACTGTTTGCACTAAAGAAAGATTATGCATACTGGCAGGATAAGCTCCTGGGTATTCTTGAATCACTGGTTGGAGCATAAGCTCCATTACTTTATTCACTATCTTTTCTGCTTTATCATGAGTTTGCTTTGCAGGTAGTATTTAGAACCCGCATCTACCATTGTAATGTTGATTCAGCCGGCAATCTTAGTTTGGACATTTTGAGGGATAGCTGGAGTCCAGCTCATACAATTACAAAAGTGCTTCTTGCAATCAGATCAATTTTCAGTCATCCTGACCCTTGTAATACATCCCTGCCTGTTGTACATACTTTAAGGCTTTATTTTTCTGTGCCTATTTACTTGCTATGTTTATGCTTGTTCACTGACTCAATATTGCGTTTATATATCCTAATGTGTGGTGATTTTCATTGTTGAATGCTATTCCTTTCATTGCTTAATACAGTTAAAACGTTTAGGATAGACCATTCCTGAGAAAGAGGATGTCCACTCGCAACTTAAATATTGGAAGATATGTTTATACAAAAATTTTAAATTTGACTTTATCAAATTCCTCGAAGACTGTGTTGTTTCAATTTTTAGCATTTATTTTGTACCGATTCAGAAAGACTTATTAGGAATTATAATATTGTCCTTTTGCAGATAATCCTGCTTCTCCTGGTATTGCTCACTTGTACTTGGCAAATAAAGCGAAACATGATGAACTTGCTGCAGAATGGACATTACGATTCGCCAAGTGAATGTGATGTGTTCAAACTGCACATGTTCCTTGTTGCAGTATCATACCAACTTTTGTAGAAAGAAAGCAGCCCTTTTAATAGCATAATGCACGCTTGATATTGTTCCATTTTCGATAGGGTCTACATGTTAAGCTTACCAGGAATTGCTGATTCCTAACTTATCCAAGGCTACCAGTGTTATATAAGATGATAACTCTCCATGTCATTCATCAACAAATTGTGTACAATACTCGTTGAAGATATCTTTATTTTAGTCCCAAGTAAAAAATTTCCAGTAGAAGTGAAAAATAGAACCTAGAAAGTTCTGACAACCAAGAGATTAGCACGAAGTCATGCACGTCCAAGCAAATTGAAAATTGGAGCCTGAGAACTAGGACTTAAGATTATAGCTGGGCAGTGTTGTGCTACCTTCAGCAAAACCATTCCAGTTCTTCTAAGCACTCCTGTAAAATAGTGATTAAGCTTGCAGTTGACGGTTAAGGCAGCCCTTGATGTTGCGTTCCACTTCTCATCATTGTACAGAACTCTTGGTAGTTGATCCTCCCGTCCTGCGCATTGAAGCAAATATCAGTGCAAGTCATCCAAGGCGAGAAATTTCAGGGATCAATATCGGAGAAGACCTACATTGTCTGTATCCACTTCATTGATTATTTGCTTGATGCTTGCTTCGTCTCCCATTCCATACTCTTTCATTGCCGACTCTAACTCATCCCTCGTTATAAATCTATTACCAAAGTGATTGAAAAAACAAATTCATGAAAGAAGTTATCTAAAAAAAGACCACATGAATGGATGGCTCAGATAGGAGAAAGACAGAATAGGGCCAAGGTAAGGGGGATAGAGGATTTGGGGACCAAAAATCAACTTAAGAAGACCAGGGAGATAGGGCAGAGGGGAATGATTAGGAATTGCAGTCTTTCATTTAGTTTAAACTTGTTCAAGCACTGAAGAATAGTATAGATCCAGGAGGAGGAAAACTCACCCGCTGCTATCCTTATCAAAGTGCTGAAATGCTTTGAATAGGTGTTCATCTCTTTCCAATTTATACCTATGCATTGTGGCTGAAATGAATTCAATGTAGTCAATTGTTCCATTGCCATCCACATCAGCCTGCCCAAAGATAAATGGTGATAATACAGCTTCTGACATGTTTTGAGAGAAAATATGAACAAAGTATCTCTATGCTGACGTACAGCTTCCATGAGTTGCTTGACTTCCGTTTCTGTCAGCTTTGAACCAAGGCGAGCCAAACCTGATCTCAGTTCCTCGTAAGTGATAGTGCCACTATTGTCAGTGTCCATATTCGTGAACATTGCCTTGAGACCTTTAATCTCATCTTGTGACATGTTTTGTGCAATGACCTATTTAAAGTGGATTGTTGGAACAAAAGATGAAAACAGAGCAATTCATGCTTGTATAACTTAAAAATTCAGGAGAATTAGAACAAAGAGAATTTACATTCAGTGCAAGCTTCTTGAGCTTATTCATGGCTCTGAACTGCTTCAATCTAGAGAGGACTGCACTGTCTATTGGCTTGTCTGAAGCTGCATCTCCATCTTTGATCCAGGGATGCTCTAATCAAATGCAAAGATTTTAGCAAGAATAATTAAAACTAGCATAAAAAGCCATACCATAAAACCAAGATGAGGGGACAGGGGAGCAACGGTCAACTTCCTTTGACAAAACAACATAAGTTGTGCCAACAGAACAGGTTGTTTTCTTCTTCTTCTTCTTTTTTTTGGAATGCTAAATGAGATGCTGATGTTTAACAAAAGTTAATAGGTTAACTTAAGCAGAATAGGGCACAATACAGAGACTATTTAGAAACATCAAACCCCGACATCTTGTACATTTCTTCCGTCAAGTAGTCTCGCGTCTCACCTCAGGGGTTCTAGCTTAGCTTCTTACATGCGCTTCCAGATGCTTAGAATCAACAGCAAGGCCTGAGGCATTTCGCGATTTGAGAACCTGTGAGTTGTTGTGCAAATGTTTATGATACCAGATTGGATTCAAACACTTCTCCCTGTGAAACAGGTTGTGATTTGGGATGGATTGCATAATGGGGCGAGATGCACCAGGTACATATGCTATGCACTGATGATTGAGCTCCCTTCCTTCACTGCTTTGCTTGTCCTTTCAAAGATTATCTCGTGTGTGTGAGTCTGGGACTGGTTGTTAGTAAGCCCCTGCCTAGGGGAGGACCCATTCTCCTTATAAGTTGAACTGCATGTGTTCTTGAGTCCCTTGATGGCAATCAGTTCTCTTAGTCTATTAACTATGAAATTGAGTAGGCCCTGTGGTTTTGTTTAGTTTTTGAGATCCTTCACCCAAATTTCATAAACTTAGCATGAAAATTCTGAAATCTGTGTCATTTAAGTGATTGAGTGAGCATAGCCCTGGAATTGCATTCGCTAGGTTGGTAGGAGTGAAGAGTGTTAGAGATTATAATCTGAATCAGATCTGATTCTGTATCTTTAGGGATCACAAAGTGCATCAGGGATACGATTATGCCTTAATTTGCGATTGTAATTATAACTTACCTTATATGAATAAGACAATCTCAAGGAGGAGGTGAAGCGGGATGCGATTTTGATTTTGGGGTTTTCAAATCCAATTGATCATGACCGGTACCTGGGTCTTTCCTCTCTAATTGGGAGAAATAAAAAACAAATTTTTGCTTTCTTGAAGGATTGACTTAGTAAACGCATTCACAGCTGGAAAAATCGTCTGCCTTCCAAGCCGGGCAAGGAGATCGTTCTCAAGACTATCGCTCAACCTCTTCCCACGTTCTGTATGAGTGTCTTCCTCCTTCCAAAAGGTATTTGTGATGATTTACACAACATGATGAATTCTTTTTGGTGGGGGTCTTCTTCAGGCAACAGATCTAAACTTCACTGGGCCAAATGGGAGAGACTATGTGCTCCGAAGAAACTGGGCGGTATGGATTTCTGTGATTTACATTGCTTTAATCGTGCGATGCTTTGTAAGCAAGGTTGGCGATTCTTGTCTCACCCGACTTTGCTGCCAAGTAAGTTGTTTAAAGCTAAATATTTCTCAGATTGCAATTTTCTTCATTCTAGAGAAGGTCGAAACCCTAGTTTAATTTGGAGGAGCATTTTCTCGGCACAACATTTGCTGGGCAAAAGAGCTTGTTGGAGAGTGGGAGATGGAGAATCAATCTCAGTTTTTAAAGATCCCTGGTTGAATCGCGATGATGGTTTCTTTGTGTGTTCTGCTCCGTTAACCGGTATGGAAAATATGAAGGTTAGTGATCTTTTTAATTCGGATAACTACGGATGGGATTACTCTTTTGTTAATGGCATTTTAGCACTCTCAAGTTTTCAAAATCCCCATTTCCCCGTCATTGCCTCCTGATCATTTTTGCTGGCAATTTACTAGGGACGGTTTGTAGTGTTAAATCGGGTTATAGGATTGCTACTGTTCAGTATTCTTCTATATCCTCTTATCTGGTTGATGGCAACTGGAATTCTCTCTGGAATGCTCAGCTTCCCCCAAAAATAAAGGATTTCCTCTGGAGGCTGTTGCGTGATTTTGTGCCCTGCAAACAGAGACTTTTGGCTAGAGGTGTCACTCTTGATGTCTCTTGTAACAGATGTGGTCTGGTTGAAACCATGGATCGTGTTTTGCTCTCTTGCTCCCACGCTAGAAGAGTGTGGAATGCTGCAAGTATCTCTTTACAGGGTGATGACATTAAACGCTGTATCTCCTCGGTGTTAGTTGGTAAAAACTCTATTTTGGGCCACCGGATTTTAGCTATTTGTTGGAGCCTTTGGTTCCATCGAAATCTGTTGTGTTGGGTGCAGAAGGATACTCATCCGAATGCCATTATATCTTTTGCTGATGAGTTTCTTGCGAATTGGAAAGAGGCAACTTGTGCTTTTAATCAAATACAATTGAATGACAGCACCCTTTCTCTCTGTCATTCTTGGAGCAAGCCTGACGTGGGTTGGATGAAATGTAATGTTGATGCTTCGGTCTCGAGAGGAGACAATAGTTCGGGTTTTGTGGTTGTCCTCAGGGATGATCATGGTCGGATTGTAAAGGCTCTCTCGGGTCACATACCTTGCTTTGTGGATGCTTACCTTGCAGAAGCAATTTCCATCAAAGAAGCTCTGGCTTGGCTCAAGGATCAACGCCTGGATAGAATTATCATTGAGTCGGATTGTCTAGAAGTGATAACCATATTAATAACTCATCCAATAATTTGCTAGAGGTTGGTACAGTGTTTGCTGAGTGTCTCTCACTTAAGAATAACTTCCACCATTTGTCCTTCCATTGGACTTCACGGAATGCTAATAAGGCTGCTCATTCGTTAGCAAGGGTCGCTTTATTACATGCAAACTGTTTCGAGTGGGATTCTATCCCAAGTAGTATTGTTTCTGTTCTTCTTTGTGATTGTTAGGGGTGAGCATTATTCAGGCCAGTCCGATTACCCGGCCCGGCCTGAATTAATTCGGGTAAGGAAATTCTAAATTTCGGGTAATTCGGGCCGGCCAGGGTATTACCCGAATTATTTTCGAGTTAGGATGGGTAACTCCGAAAAAATTCAGGCTGACCCAATTACCCGAATTAGGTTTAAAAGAATTATGAAATAGGGTAATTAGGATAATTTAGGTAAATCGGGCCGGGATAATTTGGGTAAATCGGGTCGGGTAAATAGGTAATTCGGGTAAATCGAGCTGGGTAAGTTCGGATTCGGGCCGGGTAAGGGAAAAAAATTCAGGTAATTCGGGCTGCTCACCCCTAGTGATTGTTCGTCGCTTGTAATCAATTCAGAAGAAGTTTTAGGTTCGGGTGTTATAGGGTAAAGCCTATTGGCTTTAGGTTTAGTTGCTTCTTCTAATTTTGATTTCTCGATATTTTAATGAATTTGCTTGGCTTAAAAAAAAATGAATAAGACAATCTCGGAGTGAGACCTAATGTTATGAATACCATATCGGACTTAGTACTGGATTGGGTTTTGGTATGGTACTGTACTGGTACCGGTTAATACAGAGTACCGTTTTGGGTAATTTTTTAAATTTATGAAATAGTCCCCGAATTTTTTTTTAAATTTCAAAATAGTCCATTGTCATATTATTCAGCTTTACTGTATATTTTTAACCATGTCTCCAAAAATCATAATAATAAATAATAACCACAATTTTAATTTAATTTATAAAATTAATTTAATAATTATTATAAATATAATTAAATTTCAAATATATAAATTTCAAATAAAATTTGAT
>JANZLX010000002.1:29264012-29274236 GCA_025531955.1 Erythroxylum orinocense
TTCGTTCATCTTCATATTTTTCTCTGTTCTCTCTCTAGCGTAGAATCTGTTTCTGTTTTTTATCCTTAACTCTAACACAGATGTTTAATTGGCTATTGTTATAAATACAACAAGAAGACCTGATCTTATGTATACAGCAAGCCTGTTATCAAGATTTATACAGGATCCTAGTGAATTACACTTGGGGACTGCAAAAGAAGTGCTTAAATATGTCAAAGGAACAGAAATTTTTGGAATTTGGTTCAGCAAATGAGCTTATTCAATGCTGACTACAGAAAATAACTGGGCTGGTTCTGTCAAGGATATGAAGAGCACTTCTAGATATGGATACTTCTTGAATTGGTGCATTCAGTTGGAATTCGAAAAAGCAAGGATCAGTTGCACAATCAACTATCAAGGCAGAGTATATCTCTGTTGCAACTGCTGTCAACTAAGCTATTTGTCTGAGAACAATTCTGAATGATTTGAAGCAACAATAGAAGGAAGCTACCGAAGTATTTTGTGACACTTAATCATCTATTGTTATGGAAAAGAATTCGGTGTTTCTTGGCCGAACCAAGCCCATAAAAATCAAGTATCATGCTGTAAGAGAAGCTAAAAAGGAGAAAGAAGTGGAGTTGAAGAACTACAAGTTAGAGAATCAAGTTGCTAATATTATTCACAAAGCATTACCAAAGCCAAGGTTTGAAACACAAAGACTCATACTTGGTGTTTCCAGTAAAAACATCAGGAAGGAGTGATGATGTAGTGATGATTTTGCTGTCAATTTACACAACTACCTTCTTGGTATTTTAGTTACACTTGAGCAGCGTATTTGCTGCATAAATTTAGGAACTAAACTATCATATGTCGTTGTGTTGTTGACTAATGTGTGAACCTTCTTAAATTTTGGGAAGCAAAATAATATAAGTAGAATAGTTTCTTTTCTTTCTAAGGAGTAGGCGGGACTTGTAAGCACATAGCTCAGTTCCAAGTGAGCCTTTTCAACCAATTTTTCGTTTGTTCTGCTTAGCTTTCAAAAGCCAACAGAAACAAACGTTGCCTACTCTTGTCGCACAAAGTTTAAGACAGTGGCCAAGACACTAGCTCAGATTAGATGTAAGTTGAAGCATTCCAACAATCTAATTCAATCATCAAGCAAAATCATGTCTAGTTGAATGCATTCTAATAATTTGAGTTGACCAGTATTAAAAATCTCAAAATTGAGAAGCAAAAATCCAGTCAATGTTACAATTGTAACTTGAGTCAATTAAGCAACCATTTAGATCCCTATATAGCATAGCCAATAAATACTCAACACGGAGACAGGAGAATTAAGAGATTAACCTTCCTCGATGAACACAGAAAGTCCAAAATCAGTTGCTTTGAGTGTGGCTCCCTCATCCTTGCTAGAGAGCAAGAAATTCTCCGGCTTGAGATCACGATGCATCACTCCCATAAAATGGCAAGCGTGAACCACATTTACTATATACCTACAGATTTTGGCCGCATCTCTCTCCGAATAATGCCCCTTTTCGATGATCCTATCAAAAAGCTCCCCACCAGCACAAAGCTCCATCACAAGGTGAACAGATTGCCTATCCTCGTAGGCACCCCTGAACTGCACAATGTTTGACTGACCAGACATATGCTGCATAATATTAACCTCCTTCTTGATATCTTCTCTGTCATTCTTATTGGACAGCTTTCGTTTAAGAATAGATTTGCAGGCATATTCATGACCAGTTGATTTTTCTGTGCACAAGTAAGTAATACCAAATTGGCCTCTGCCCAGTTGTTTGCCTAATGTGTAGTATTCTTGAATATCGTCAAAGGGTTTTCCCAAAATGGTATTAACTTGTCTTTGAGCCTGCGTAGCTTTTTCTCCAACTGGCTGCACAGCGGAAGGAACATCTGCCCTGTGCTGTTGAGCTCTTGGTTGTGGAGTTCGGCTCTGAGTTTGTACTTTTGATTGGTGGGCAACATGTTGAGATGAAGTTAGTGGTTTTTGTTGTTGCGGTCTTCGATTGTAAGGCTGCTGATGGCTCTGTACAGGATTATTGGAACCAAGCTTGTGGGCTTCAGTGTCTGGTTTTGAAGCTTCTTGCTTGCTGATACAACAACCCATGATCAAATGTGAAATTCAAAGAAAGAAATGAACAAAAAGCTCCCAAATTTTGGCCCTCTGCAAGTACACACACTTCTAACAGGGTGATCAAAATGTTCCCTTTCGCATTGTTCCAGTTCAGAAAAAAGATCATCTTTTTAGGTAATTCGAAACAAGCCAATTCAGTGGATATCTACTGTTCTTTGCACTAAAACCGAAACAGCAAAAGAAAATGAATATTGGATTTGGATATCTAAAATGACAAGATTATTTTAGACAAAGAATTCGACAACAATTGGAACATGTTAATCTGCTTTTCTCCATTGATGCAACACTAAAGCCCTTTCTTTTTGAAGAATGGCCATTTCTTCACGGATCTTTGTTGACAAAATTGTGAATATTGACACATTGGTATCTGTGTTCATCTAGTTTCTTACATCTTAAGTTCATATGCATAAAGCTAATGAATTTGCTTTTTGACGTTTTCTTGAATTATATAACCAAAAGCTATAGATCCAATCAGTCTCCCTGCTCGCTTCCCGACATTTAAAAGAATACTATGCTTCAAACTTGTATACATGACATGTACATTGATGCATTAGTAAATTCGTTTTTCTTATTTAACAGTAACTCAAAATTTAAAATTTTTATTTTGTATTTTAATTATACGTAAAATAATTTAATTCTTTGATGTTGAAATTATGGCAAGCATTTTCACACTTTCAAGTCATTTGAGTATATTTTAATATAATTGCAATCCAGTTTCTTTATTTGATCTTTCATATTTTATTCCAACATGCTTCTAATAAAATGCACAATAATTGCTATATTTTTATTTAATTTTTTCTAAAAACAACAAATGTTTTTATTATTTTTGTTAAATATTAGATTTATACTACCAATCCCAGTAACATATATTTTATTCAAAGAGGAGTTGTATATTTTAACCTAAACTATTAAAAAATTTAGAGTATTGACCATTTCTTGTATATAGATTAACATTTTTTTAATTCATTCTATTTTGATTTTATAACAAGCATAACAAATACATCGGATTTCCTGTATCACAGAAGTGATAATGGAAACTATTAAAGCCTTTTGACAATTCACCACCTCACTTACTATGAACTTTGAAATACATTTTCTTGCTTTTAACAGCTGAGAAAAGAAGTGGGAATTGTCTTGTTTTCCTTGCATTTGCCAGAAGTTCTTCCCTTTTAAATATAAAGAGTGAAACCATTGCCACCATGAGGGTTCCTCTTGAGTCAGTAATCTCCATATCATCTTTCCTATTGAAACCTTGTTGCCCAAACTAATAGGTTACACTCCCCCTTTTTCTTTTAATTTACATATCTCCCTCCCTCCCACCTTAGCTTTAAACTTTTTGCTAATTGGGCCTGTCCATAAAAATTCTCAACATTTTCTCCAAGGTTCTGGCCAGTCCATTTTTAAAGCTGAAGGTAGAACTCTGGTAGACACATAGGGAGCTAACCACTGACTTAAGGAGTGCTTGTTTGGGGTTAATAGGGAGAAATATATGGGTATGGAATAAAAACTCATGTTTGGTATCAATAGGGGTAACACTTTCATTCTCTCATTTTCAGCAATACTCCATACCTGTGGATTACTAAAGGAATGAGATTCATTGTTGGCTATACTCCATTCCCATTATTTACTATATTCATTCTTATTCCTATTCCCATTACCTTATGTGAACCAAACGCCCCCTTAATGAGGAATACTTTACCACCAATAAAGGAAAGTATTGATTACTCCAAGAGTTAATTCTTTTCTAAACCTTCTTTATTAATGAAGAAAATTCTTTATCGTCAACCTTCTTGTGGTGATTGTCAGCCTCAAATGCACAAAGAGGGTGTTTAACTTGTAGTTTAGTTATCATAGCTAGTCATGGAGATATCTATTGAGTACTATTTGAGACATAAGATAGCTTTTCTATTTATTGATTAATAGAATTGAGAGTTCCTTGAAAGTCTATACATTTCTCATTAGAATGAAAGTTGATTTCTCATGAGCCTTTTCAAGCAATAGGAGATCATTAATAGACATGAGATGGGAAGTTCTTAAACTCTTGCATTTACTATGGAATTGGAATGTAGTATTATAAGTAATATTATGGTATAACAATTTAGATAGTACCTCCATGCATAGCAGAAATAGATATAGGGACAAATGGTCCTCTTGTCGGATTCCTTTCTTGCTTTAGAACAACCTTCTCCATTTACCAAACTTGAGTATAAGGGTTAAGAAAAGCACATGATTAGCCAGATTGCTAGGTGAATTCCATCTTGAGTACCTCTAACATATCTTGGGAAAGTACGATGTTATCACCTATGTGTTTCCTTTCTAAGAATGCAACTTAAGTTGAATTAATTATAAGACCTATAATTTTCTTCATTCTTTTAGTAAGAAGTTATATAATAATTTTATAAATGAAATATCAATAGGATACGGGTCTAAAATCCCCAAAGGAATTACGATTATAACATTTAGGTACCAGGAAAATGAAAGTTTTATTTATGACTTTAAGAAGTTTACCTGATTCAAAGACTTCCAGTACTGCTTTTGTGATCATGTCCTTTATCTTAGGCCAAGCTTTTTGATAAAACTTACCATTCAATCCATTAGGCCTCGGGGCTTTCTTAAGATACATCTCAATTCCCACTTGTTTAATTTGTATTGATTGAAAAGGAGATGTGATGAGCTAGTTCATTTTGTTAGTAAACTAATAAAGGACGATCTCAGTATTGAGAAAGAAGAATATGTTATAGCTTGTTCCCTTAAGGAAGCTTTGAAGAAGGAATAAACGATATCATTTTGATATTCTCCGAGATATCCTCTGATTGCTTCACCTATTAGTAGAGTATCAAAATAAGTATCCCTTTTTAGTTTTTTCAATTCTTATTTGGTGTTGAATAATTTATTAACATAAATAAAGGCTTTAAAACCATGTATCTTATTTTACATTCCTCTTTTAATAGCATCCATGAATCCCTTATGTTCCCCTAAGTAATTATTAAATATAAAGGGAATCTTTTGTTGTCTAATTAAAAGAATTTATGAATTAAAATTTGAGAATAATCTAATACATAGGGATTTATAAAGATAGCCTTGGTTTTTAGACAATTCCCTAACCATTCCCCAACAACCGTTACTCTATCAATTTCTTTTGAATGTAGCAATTGTTGGCTTGTTTATTACTCAAAGTAAAATAAGTAAATAACACCATAAAGTCATTGAAATATTTGCTCAAATTAATGTTGCCCTCAGTCTTAGACTAATAGAAAGTACTATTGAAATTGCCAATCAATGCCAAGGTTTATAGATATTAGTTTTCATATTTAAACTGGTGATTGGAACCATTAAAAAGTGACAAATAATTGTTTATTTTCTCTAATAAATAGAATTCTGGTGTGTACATTCTATGCAATGAAATGTATAATTTCAAGTTTAACCCTTCTTATATCCAAAGCTACAATTACTACCATAATGATGATGATCTTGGTTTGAGACAAAGACCTCCAAGATCCATTCACTTTAAGTTTCAAAAACATCCCCTGTAAGATCTTTGTTTCAAGGATACCCATTACTAGAACTTTATTTGTGGAGATGAAATCACTAAATGATTCTTTTTTACTAGGGCTATTTAGTCCCCTTATGTTCCTAGTAGCTATTAACATTAAATAAAATTCCTTTAAGAAAGGCTTTCTTTCTTTTTATTTACGCTAGATTCCCTCTTTATTACCTCCTTAAAACTTGCTTCCTTTTTTTTTTTTTCCTTAGAGGGGTTACACATCACAGTGTTATAGATCTCTAACGTCTGCTACCTATTTTTAATATCAATATAATTCCCCATAACTTCTTGCAATTAAATTCTTTTAAATTCCTCATTCATTAGATTAGCTTGCAAATTTAAGAGGATTAAATTGTCTTCAGACAATAAAATCTTGACAAAACCTCTAGTTTTTCAAGTTCTCATTGCCCAATCTTTAACCAACAAGAAAGCTAGGCCTTTTTTATTAAAGAAACCCACCAATATAGTAATCTATACCTTTTCTCCTTCTTTAAGGATTTGTATGTCTGGAGCTACCAAAATTCTTCCTTCCTCCACTTTTAAAGGGGTGCATTTCAGGGCATTATTGCTTTTTTTAGTAACAACTTATTTCTAGCTTAGGGAGGAGCTAACCAGAGAAGGTCCATTGTCACCAAAGGGAGGAATTCCTAGGTTTGGGGAAGGTTTGAAGGCAGGGTGGAAAGGTCCTTACATTTTGGATAATTTCTATATGGGTTATCTCCATTACCTGATAGAGAGACCTAATTTTGTCTGGCGGCTCCATATCTTTGTCCTATATGAATTACATAACTTAAATTTTGTATTGATATGCTTTTCACTTATGTTAAAATTTAAAATTAATCAAATAAATAAAATTTATTAGTTCTCTTAAAAAAACAATACAAAAGAACAAATGAAAAAAATCAAAACTCATAAATAAAGTACAAATTAAATGTATCCAATCATTATCTTTTTATGTTCTAATAATTTTTATAATGTAGTTTTGAAATATCTTTTTACAATGTTATAATAATCTAAAAGTTGTAAAAAATTTACATAATGTAGTTAAAGTTGGACAATTAAAAATTAACAAATAAAACTAAATTAAATATTCTAACAATTCATTTGTATACATATACTTTTAATCATCAACTAAATTTAAAAATAAAAATTTAGAAATAAAATTTACGTTTTTGAACAAATACAAAGCTCATATTTCATCAATATGAGACATGCTTAAAAATGAGGAATTTTTTAATTATAGTTTAGAGAAATTGTATGATCTTAAATGGATGCTTATGTTGCAATTCATGTTCTATGTCTAATTTATTAGTGTATTTTATATATTCTAGTTCTTTAAGTGAGTATTAGGAAGATGATAGCATTCTATTACATGATCATTTTTTATCCGATTTCTATGTACTTAAAAATATTTCTTTCATGAAATAATGGAATTGAATTTTATGAAAAAAGGAAATACCTCCAATTTTAAGTGTAATTTTAAGTATGATGGTGTTTTTGAAAAGGACAATTGAATAAAAATATAATTTTCCAAAATTTCTACTTATTTGTACTTTCATTTTTCATTTTTCATTTCCCATTTTCCTTGAGTTACCTAAGCCCTAACTAAACTAATAAAAGATAGGAGAAAACTTGAATGACCATAGGTAAGGAAGGAGTTCAGATCCTCTGTTTAATATTACTCTGTCCAATCTTGTCTAATGTTCAAAACAACGTTACTTTTAGTATTTTAGAGATCGTCTAACCTTATCTAATGCCCAAATTACATTAAAGAAGATTAGACATGTTAATATGATAGACCACTAAAGACATACTTTCGCAAGAAGACTAAGTCAAGAGCAGATAATGTAATTAGTTGGTAGTTATTAGAGGAAAAATAGAAAGAGTTGGTAGTTTTATATTTTCAATAAAAGTGGGATACTTGATGGTTTCCGATTTTCAATAGAAATAGGTTACTTGTTTTTATCTACAATTAGGATTTGTTATTATCTACAAGTAGATCTCTAGGAGTCAAATCTATAAATAGGTCTATAGTAATTGTCATTAGGTGTGCAATCTTTTATTTTTAAGTATATTCTTAGTTAAGCGTCTCGAATTGTCTTTTATTACTAGTGTGGTTATCTGTGAGATTTTGTGGTACTATCTATATTAGTTTATTTGCATTCAATAAACAATTTTACTTTTCCTTTCCAACTTGTATTCTTTATTTCCTTCTAGTTATACTAATATGGTATCAGAGAACTACGATTCTACAATGGCTGTCAGTACCCATAACTCTTCTTCTGCGCCACAACCACCTCCACCACCAACAAATCCAAACACAACTTCAACAGAAACTAATCAATCTCTCAAAATATTACTCCAACAACTCAATGCTCTTCCACAACAATTGGCTTTATTAACAACACAATTGCAGAGGTTGGATAATCGAATCAAAGAGGTAGCATAACAAAAGTTTCAAAATAGTCGACAAACCTTTAGTGGAGAATCCAGTTGACCTCCAAAGAAAAAGAGTGCTATTACTGAAGAGGAGGAAACATATGTTGAATGGGAAAATCATCACCCCCAAAGAATCCTTGCAAAAATGGATTTTCCTAGATTTGAGAATGGAGATCCACGGGGATGAATTTTGAAAGCAAAAAAATATTTTCAACATTACCAAACTTGGGAAGATCAGAAAGATGATATGGCTTTGTTGTATTTGGAAAGCGAAGCCTTGGAGGTGTTTTCATGGATCAACAGTGATCGGATCATATATGATTGGGAAGAGTTAGTCAAAATATTACATGAACATTTTGGTACAGTGGAGTTTGTCAATCCCGACGAGCATCTTTGTGCAATCCTGTAGACGGGAATTGTTTAAAAATACCATCAAGAGTTTGCTAGGAGGTTAGCACGAGTATCTAATTAGCTAGAACACTGTTTATTGGGAGTTTTTCTAAATGGTCTCAAAAAAGAACTTTGATCTGATGAGCATATTAAAAAGCCCAGGACTGTATACAGAGCCATGAGTTTAGCCCTGGAATATGAAGCCAAACTCGTAGTAACAAAGGGTATTCGCAAAAGTCAAACAGGTGGGGTTGGGTCTTCTTTGGCAAATCTAGGTAATTTTTACTCTCCAAACAATACAAACACCTTACCTTTTATTGTCAGGAACCCGATAACGGGCGAAAAAGTGGCTAGCTTTGTCCTACGACAACTTATAAGGGAACAACAAATCTGAAAGAATAAAGGCTTATGTTTTCATTGTAATGAGAAATTCAAACCTGGCCATCGTTGCAGGCAGTGACGTAGCTACATGGAGTTACATGGGGGCATTGGGCCCCAAAAAGCTTTTTAAAAAAATTATTTTTAATATATATATATATATATATAAAAGGACAAAGTTATTTAAGAGTCAGTGGGGTACTAGGCCCCCTAAGATTTTAAAAAATAAATATTTGGGCCCTCTTATATTAAATTTCTGGCTCCGTCACTGGTTGCAGGTAGTCTACTTTGGCAATTATGGAAGCTGAAGAGGGAGAGATAAATTTCGGTGATGAAGCCTTAGAAGTAAAGGAAGAAGACATGATGGCTAAGATGGTAGAAATTTTGATGCATGCAATTTTAGGCAAAACATCAGGCACTACTATGAAAATCCGGGGGAAAATTAAAAGGAGGAACACCCTCATCTTGATCGACAGTGGATCAACCCACAACTTTATATCAGAAAAGATAGTCATTGACCTTTATCTTCTATTAATTCAAGTCCTTTCTTTTAAAGTGCAAATAGGCAGTGGGGACACAATCAGCTGTAACACATTATGTAAGGGAGTTGAGATCCATCTTCCAGACCTCTCAATCACTCAACATTTTTATGCCTTTTCAATTGGTGGAGTTGACGTGGTATTGGGGATTAGATGGCTTGCCTCTCTTAACACTGTCCAAGCAAATTGGAGTAAGATGTTCATGGTGTTTAATTACAAGGGAAAGAAGTACAAATTGCAAGGAGAATTGAAGCCAAGAGCCGAGGGAGTAACCTTCAAATCTATGCAAAAGCTAATCCACAACGAGAAGCAAGGAGTATTGTGCCAAATTATTAGACAGCCTGAAACTCCAATAAGCCAAAAGAACATCATTCCTGGCATCCAAAACCTACTCGATGATTTTCATACTATTTTCCAAACACCATATAGAGTCCCACCTAACCGAACCCAATCCCATGCCATAAATATCCTACCTAATGCCAAATTGCCAAATATTCAACCATACAGATATCCTTTTTACTAGAAAAATGAGATTGAACATTTGGTTAATGAATTGCTTGACGAAGGATTAATACGTCCAAGTTCTAACTCATTTGCTAGCCCTGTTTTACTAGTAAGAAAGAAAGATGGGAGTTGGAAATTTTGCATTGACTACAGGAGTTTAAATAAGATTATTGTTAGACCCCTAAGTCCAAACTACGGAACCGTGCGAGTGTTAGTAATTGAGCCCAAGTTTACTATATAAATTGGCGACACTTTCATGGCTTTTAATATACTTTTTGACTCCTAATTCTTGATTT
>JANZLX010000002.1:29274336-29295303 GCA_025531955.1 Erythroxylum orinocense
GATTTATAGGCGGTTCATAAAAGATTTTAGAAAAATTGCATTACCTCTTTCCAAGCTTTTACAAAAAGATGAAAATTTTGAGTTTGATGATTCTTACAAGAATGCCTTTGACACATTAAAACTAAAACTCATTTCCCCACCCAGTTTAGTTGCTCCTGATTGGAACCTACCTTTTGAGCTTTTATGTGATGCCTCTTAGTTATGCTGTAGGGGCTATGTTGGGCCAACGAGAGGAGAATTGGCAAGAGTTATTGCTTATGCCTCGAAAACATTAGGTCCAGCTCAAACCAACTATGCAACAGCTGAGAAAGAGTTGTTTGCAGTAGTCTTTGCTTTAGAAAAATTTAGACAATATCTGCTAAATTTATATGTAATAATTTTTACTGATCATGTAGCTATTCGATATCTCCTAAAGAAACCACAGTCGAAGCCTAGGTTGATACAGTGGACATTGCTTCTTTAAGAATTTGATATTGAGATAAAGGATCGGGCTGGTGTGACAAATCATGTACTTGATCATTTAAGCAGGCTACCCGACAATACATAGGGAGTAGACTCTTCTAAACTGACTTGCGATTCTTTTCCTGATTCAGTTCTATGTGCTTCAGTTTTCAAAGAATCTTGGTATGCACATATCGTCAATTATCTTATGACTAGACTAACTCCTTTTATGTCTCTAGCGCAGGTTCAAAAGTTGAAAAGCGAAGCTCGACATTACATCTGGGATGAACCTCACCTGTAGAGAATATGTAGTGACCAGGTAATCCAAAAATGCATACCTAATAAGGAATGTGATGCTATAATTTCAGCTTGCCATTTAATGGTTTGTGGTGGGCATTTTAGTGCTAGGAGAACATCTCGGAAAATTCTAGATTTCGGTTTTTATTGGCCTATCCTTTTTAAGGATTCATTTCATTTTTGTCGATCATGCGATAAATGTCAACGTTTTGGAGGGTTAGGGAACGCAATAACCTCTCTTATTTTGTGAAATCTTTGATGTTTGGGGAATTGATTTCATGGGTCCCTTTCTCCCATCTTTGGTCTTATGTATATCCTCTTACCTGTTGACTATGTGTCTAAATGGATAAAAGCGGTCCTTACTAGAAAAGACAATGCGCAAGTAGTGTCCAAATTCCTTAAGTCAAACATCTTTTGTCAATGTGGGATTCCTAAAGTTGTGGTCAGTGATAAATGGATAAAGGCGGTCCTTACTAGAAAAGACAATGCGCAAGTAGTGTCCAAATTCCTTAAGTCAAACATCTTTTGTCAATTTGGGATTCCTAAAGCTGTGGTCAATGATAGAGGGACCCATTTTTGTAATAGAGTCATTGGTATCTTACTTTTCAAGTTTGGAGTTACTCATAAAGTCTCCACTGCTTACCAGCTACAAGCCAATGGTCAAGCTGAAGTTTCAAATAGAGAGGTAAAGAACATCTTGGAGAAAATAGTAAAGCCATCAAAAAAGGATTGGAGCCTATGCCTAGAAGAAGCCCTATGGGCCTATCGCACCACTTATAAGTCCCCAATAGGCATGTCCTCTTACCGATTAATCTACAGAAAAGCTTGTTGTTTGCCTGTGGAGTTGGAGCATAAAGCTTATTGGGCGGTCAAGCAATGCAACATGGACTTGGAATCCGCCGGTATGGAAAGGAAGCTCCAACTGCAAGAACTAGAAGAGTTAAGGCTCGAGGCATATGAACATTCTCGCCTCTACAAAGAGAAGACCAAGTTGATGCATGATAAGATTCTTCAAAGAAAGAGCTTCAAGGAAGGGGTCAAAGTTTTGTTATTCAAGGCTCGTTTCACCTTTAAACATGGAAAATTCAATACCCATTGGGATAGGTCGTATGTGGTCACTAAAGTGCACAGCTTTGGTATGGTCTAGCTTTTAAATGAAGAAGCTGGAGCCAAACTTAAAGTAAATAGGCACCTCTTAAAGCTCGACCATGAGAACCAAAAGCCACCATGAATACCAGGTTCTTTCTCTCCCTTACTTGTTTGTTTACTTTGGGTTAGTTGCTAGTGATGTAATGTTATTGTCTTATTGTCCTAAACAATTGTTGGGGATAAATTTTCCCAATAGATAGATAGTGTGGTTTTTACTTTCTCCAGTAGCTCTACATTTCAATAAAATTCCCTCTATCTCTTTTTGCCCCTTATATTTTCATTGTTCTTTTGTTCTACTTCTTTTTCATTGAGGACAATGTATTGTTTAAGTGTGGGGGAATCTTTTCCTAATTTGTTACTCTTGTTTGTGCTTTATTTTGGCCATTTATATGTTGATGTTAGTCCATCATGCATAATGTTAAAATTTTTAAACTTGGTGATTGTGAAAATTCAGTTTTGACGTTTTTTTGCCACGGTCATATGTGTGCTTTTCGTCGCGGCCAAGTTGGTGAGCTATACAGTTCACCGCAGCGTACTTTGGTTTCGCCATGGCGAGATACCTTTGCAGAAATGATTTTTGTTGAAAATTTTGCCTCAATTCAATAATTTTTCCACACTCGTCACTCCTGTTTCTCAAAGAAATTATAAGTTTCTAAGTGATGCTTGAGTTTTTGAAGATACCTCCCATTCTTAAAATGGTAGTCGGCTTTGGCTGATTTTATTTTCGATGTTTTCAACACAAAGTAAATGACAGCATGCTAACAAAGTAGCACTTTATGTTTTTAAGACTTGAGATTGTTCATTGAGATATTACCATTGTTGGAAGGATATTTGGACCCGAATTTTTCAATTCTTGTGTGTATCTACTTATTTCATATCTCTTGGGAACTTGTTTCAATTCTTAATCAAAGCTTGATAAACTAGAATTTTGTTAAAATGGTAGAGGCATTCTTTCAAAATCCTTTGCCCCAAACACAATCCCATAAACACTTATCCATTGCTAGCCCCTTGAGCCATTGTTTATGGGCACATGCACTCATCTTTTTATGGTCTCACTAGGTTATTTTACATTTTCTTCTAGTTATTTCTTAAATAAAAAAATGTGTCAAAAAATTTTGTTTAAAAAAAAGAAGAGAAAGAAAGAAAAAAAGAAAAAGAGAAAAATACAAGAAGTATCAAATATATTTGTGTATATATGTGTTATATTATATTTATTAAAAAAAGTGCTAATTTTTTTGTCAATATTGTTTAAGTGTTGACTTCCATTTCATAATTGTAGTGCTTGTATTCATACTTTTTCTTTCTTCATCCATTCCATCCATTTCATCTAGCCTTCCGCACATTACAACCCTGAAAAGTTCTCTTGATTTTCGAAATTATAATTCTTGTAGTGGAAAAATAGAACTGTCTCAAGCCTATGGAAGAGAATGGAATAAGCAGATTTTAGAGTGAAAATATCCCTAAACATAAGTGAGATGAGAGCAAACACCTTAACTTGAGTGAAATCTCTTTTGTTCAATCTCTTGGATTAAATTCTTTCAGTGTTTATTTTCTTAGCACTCTTTCAGTCTGCTTTGATTGATTTATGAGAAAGTGAATTTTGCCAATTTCCTATTATTGTTTTGAGCATGGTCAAAAATTTTCTTTTACACTTTTGTCTCTTTAACTCTTATAAACTTTGTCTAGGAGTACAAAGGTCTAAGTGTAGGGAAATTTGATTGAGCCAAAGTTTACTATATAAATTGGTGGCACTTTCATGGCTTTTAATATACTTTTTGACTCCTAATTCTTGATTTTGTGCTTAAATTAATCCTTGAGTGTGTGCTTGTATTTTATGCAATTTGATAGTAAAAATTGTTACAAATTAACATTAATTGCACTATTAATTTTTTTGAGAATAATTGATACTGCAAATTGCTATTATTGATTGTAGAAACCTCAAGGAGAAAGGAGTCAACGTACTGAAACAAGAGCAAAGGTACTACAAGACTTTTGCCGCGACAAAGCAGACCTGTCGACACGGGGAAACATGAAGAATTCGGCCTGACTTTCGGGAAAAGTTCGTCGCGGTGAAGAATCAAGCAAGAGCAAAAACCTTTCAGGAAAAGTACGCCGTGGTGACCTTACCTTTCGCCGCAGTGAACTATCGAAAACTCGAACTATATTTTAAAAATTCTCTCACTATTAAACCCAATCCACCAATCCATCACTTAAAAACCTACCAAATTAGGTTACAACAGAGAAGAATCATACACCGAGACACTCTCTACCTATAGAGTCGACACACATCTTTCACTCTCGACCTTCATCCACAACTTCTATCCATTTTTCATCGTCAACTTCATCATCTGTTGTTGCTGCCATGGATGCTTTTGGTGTGTTTATAGTTGTGAGGGTTCCCAAAGTGATGCTTGGCTAAAGCACCATTACCTCTTGAAGATGTAGTGATGGATTAAGTTCGATGGGCTTTAAAGGGGAGTAGCTTTTACAATGTCAAGTTTAACTACATTGTTATGAATTCCTAAGTTAGGATTAATGCCTTGTAGTTAGATTTTCTTGATTAGAGTTTAATCAAGTGTTGAACAATGTATCATGTTATGGAATTGTTTATGTAGAATTTTGATGCTTAACATATGAAGTCTCATATATGTCTTTTTAGTGATTGTGTTAACTCTCTTTTATCTACCTAGTTGTGTTTAATATTGAGATTATGCTTGATCCAAATTGACCACTTGCATTAGCTTATCCATTAACACACACTAAGATGCATTTAACAAGGTTTTAAGAAATAGAGTTCATTGATTAAAACCTTGGACTTAAAGAGTTCTTTAAGGTTCATTATTTGAAAACTTAGTGATTTGTGCTCCCAAAAAGATCTATTTGGAACTATGATAGCCAAAGTTCGTTGTCAAGAGGATTTTATCAAATTGATCATCGTTGAGTTTTTAATTTTGTTTCCCAAAAATCCAAAAATATCTTTTATATACTTTTCCCTCAATTAGTCAATTTAGTTAAGTTTTTTACCAATAATCCAAAATCCCCCTTTTATCAATTTAGGTTGCATTACTCGACCATTAGGCTATCTTGAATCATTTGAGCTAGGTTCCAATTAAGTAAAATGACCTAAGGTTGCACTCTATATTTCAATCCTTGGAATTAAACTTTTGATTCGGTATCCAAGGGAGTAACCCAAAGACTAATGCGCGGATCAGTTAGCGAGCCTTGGCCAATGCTTGGTATGCAGGTCGGCACGAGGAAGGCGTGTTGACGAGGGAACAAGACGAAGTCTTAAGAGTTGGTGAGCAAAACCCGAGGAACTTGCGAAGTAAGTGAGAAATGTGGGAAGTATCAGTAAAGATCTCAAGAGTAGGCGAGATTCAATACGCGTGGGCATGTGTAGGCAGGCATTGGTGGAAATCTGCGACGAGAGGTGAGATTCGAATGCAAGACCGCATGGAGTTGGTGAACTAAGTCATGCAAGACCCGAGGGTATGCAATAATACGTAAAGGTATGTGAAACCCCGCGAGGATGCAGGAAGGCATGCAAATGCAACAAGACGCATAAGCACTTAACTTCGGCAAGACAGGACAAAGGTATGTAAAATATGTGAGGTTTTATACTAACTCGAATTGTGACGTGTACTTAGTTATAGAGCGATGAGATTGCACTATGAGTGAGCTTGATCATAAAAGATGGACTTGTCCATGGACATGCATTGATGGACCTATGTGCGGATAGGCCTTGGTGACTTGAAAAACATATCAGCAGTGACGTGACAATTGTGGATGATGTGGCATACGATGATGTGGCAAGATCAACTTGAAGATCATATTGAAGATTCATCAAATCTAAGAGATAAAGACCATGTGGGAGAATCACCTGAAGATAGTAGAGATCTTCATGGATATGGATGCAATCTTCCAAGTTGACATGTAATCTTTATTTGATTAGATTATGATGTAATGTAGCCAATTAGAAGAGTCCTAAGGGAAAGGGGATGTCTTCCCATTGGTCAGTGTGATGTAGTGTAATATTTAATTGATAGGATCAACTAGAATTATGAAGATCTTTAAAGATCTTGAACTTGCTTTCTTAGCAAGAAGAGCCTATAAATAGCTCATTAGAGTTTAGAGCTATGAATTCAATCAATGAGTCATTCACTTTTTAAGAGAAATCACTTAGAGGAGAGAGCTTTTGGGGGAGTTCTCATTGTAAGGGCTTCGGGTACGGAATTCCTTATAAGGAATTTAAGTAGGGAGTTCCTTGTAAGTGTTTCGAGAAGGAGGTACTTGTATCTTTTGCTAACATTTTGTTGAGAGTTAATGAAAGAGTAGCTTCGGCTATATATATATATATCTCTTGTTGCTTTCTTTACTCTATTATACACTTGTGTTCTTTTGTGTGTGAGAGAAGAAACACTTTAAAAACTTGTGTACGCGTGAGGTGTTAGGTGACATTCACGTGAGAAGGCTGAGTCTTGCTTAAGCGAACCTAAATGAGATTGCCGTACGAAGGTAAGCACAACTTGCGATAAAAGTTTGAGTCTAAAGCAGCCCTTTATGACAGTTGGTATCAAAGCCAATCTAGAGCGATGGTTGGTAGAAGTAATATAACGGAAAGAGTTACCAGAATAGAGACGATTCTTGAGTCTTTAGCCCCAACGGATGAGGGAGTAGTTCCTTTATTGGAACTTATTGCAGCCTTGGAGAGGAAGCTTCAAGCAACTATAAGAGCGCTCGAGGAACAGATGAAGGCTCGTGAGGAGATGAGTTATGATCTGTTGGTGCTCAAAATTGTGATGGCAAGGCACGAGATAGGTGTCCAAATGGAAAGCACTATAGTAAAGGTGCGAGAGCCACAAGTTTTTGATGGCAAGTAAAGTGCCAAGAAGCTCGAAAATTTTCTGTGAAAAATGGAGCAGTACTTTGTAGCGGCAAAATTAACAAACTTGGAGAAAGTGTCAATCACAACAATGTATATGGTAGGTGATGTCAAGCTGTGGTGGAGAATAAGAACCTCCAACGACATCAGTGTGGGGAGACCTCCCATCGACACATGGGAGAAGATGAAAAATGAGCTAACGGATCAGTTCCTACCCAACAACACTTTATGGCTAGCGAGGGAAGCTTTGAAGGAGTTGAAGCAAGACGACTCAGTGAGGGAGTATGTGATGTTGGACGTGCGGAACATGTCGAAGGAAGACAAGTTGTTCAACTTCATTAGTGGCTTGCAAGGTTGGGCACAAATGGAGCTTCAGAGGAAGAACGCGAAGGACCTCCCTAACGCAATAGTGACGGCAGATGCCTTAGTGGATCTTCAATTACCACCACCAACTTGACCTAACAAAGAGGGTAAGAAAAATGGTGGAACCCGGGATAGCAAGAAGAAAGGAAAAGAGAAAGTAGGAGAATGCCCAAAGAGGAAGAAGGGCGAGGATCAAATGAACTCCATAGTCGTGAAGGACAAAGGAGGGAGTGATAAAGATAACTCGGGGGAAGGAGCCATCAACAACATCACCTATTTGAATGTTATGAGCCTCATAGAGGAGGACCTATGCAAAAACAAACTCGACGGAAAGAGGAGGTGGCATGTGGGAAAGGTGCCAATGGAAGAGAAGGCCTACTCCAGTCTTCGACAGTTGGCAAAGGAGTCTTCAAGGGAACCGCTCGTGGAGGAGTACCCACAGATTATTTAGACGAGGACTTTGAATTCTTCTAGTGAGGGTAGTTTGTTGGACCCTTAAGTCTAGATTGCGGGATCGTACGAGTGTTGACGAGCCTTGGCCAATGCTTAGCACTCAGGTTGGCATGAGGAAAGCGTGTTGACGAGAGAACAAGGCGAAGTCTTGTGAGTTAGAGAGCAAAACCCGAGGAACTTGCAAAGTAAGCAAGGAATGCGGGAAGTACCAACAAAGATCTTGACAGTAGGTGAGATTCGATACGCGTGGGCACGCGTAGGCGCACATTGGCAAACATCTTCGATGAGATGTGATATTTGGAGTTAGCGAACTAAGTCATACGAGACCCAAAGGTCTGCGATAATGGGCAATGGTATGTAAGACCCCACGAGAATGTACGAAGGCATGCAAGCGCGACAAGGCACATAAGCATTTAACTTCAACGAGGTAAGTCGAAGGTATGTAAAATATGTGAGGTTTTATACTAACTCGGATTGTGACTTGTACTTAGTCATAGAGCAACGAGACTACACCATGAATGAGCTTGATCATAGAAGATGAATTTGTCCATGGACGTGCATTGATGGACCTATGTTCGGATAGGCCTTAGTGAATTGGAAAACATATCAGTAGTGAGGTGGCAATTGTGGATAATGTGGCACACGATAACGTGACGATATCAACTTAAAGATCACATTGGAGATTCATCAAATCTAAAAGATAAAGACCATGCGAAAGAATCATCTAAAGATAGTGGAGATATTCACGGATATGGATGCAATCTTCCAAGTTGGCATGTAATCATTATTTGATTAGATTCTGATGTAATGTAGCCAATTAGAAGAGTCCTAAGGGAAAGGGGATGTCTTCCCACTGGTCGGTATGATGCAGTGTAATCTTTAGTTGATAAGATCAACTAAAATATTAGAGATCTTTAAAGATCTTGAACTTGCTTTCCAAGAAAGAAGAGCCTATAAATAGCTCATTAGAGTTGACAACTATGAATTCAATCATTGAGTCATTCACTCATCGAGAGAAATCACTCAGAGGAGAGAGATTTTGGGGGAGTTCTAATTGTAAGGGCTTTGAGTAGGGTGTACCTTGTAAGGACTTTGAGTAGGGAGTTCCTTGTAAGTTTTTTGAGAAGGAGATACTTGTATCTTTTGTTAATATTTTGTTCAGATTTAATGAAAGAGTAGCTTCGGTTATATATATATATATCTTATTGTTTTCTTTACTTTGTTATATACTTATGTTCTCTTTTGTGTGTGAGAGAAACACTTTAAACACTTGTGTGCTTGTGAGGTGTTAGAGGGCTAACAGAATTGTTCGGTGACATTCACGTGAGAAGGCTGAATCTTGCTTAAGCGAACCTAAGCGAGATTGCCATACAAAGGTGGGCGCAACTTGCGGTAAAAGTTCAAGCCCAAAGTAAACCTTTGTGACAATTACCATTGCGGATAAATATCCCATTCCAAATATTGATGAGTTGCTAGATGAGTTACATGGAGCCTCTTTCTTCTCTAAAATCGACCTTTGCTTTATATGTCACCAAATTCGAATGACACTTGAAGATGTCCACAAAACAACATTTTAAACATACTCTGGTCACTATGAAGTTTTAGTCATGCCCTTTGACTTAACCAATGCTCCCTCTACATTCCAGTCGGTAATGAATAATTTATTTCGACCTCATCTTCAACAGTTTATCTTAGTTTTCTTTGATGATATTTTGGTGTACAATCCTAACCTTGAGCAGCACAAAGAACACTTAAGGATTACCCTCACACTCCTCCAAGAAAACTGTTTTTTTGTTAATAGAAAGAAGTGTTCCTTGCTTAACAAAGAATGGGATTTCTCGGTCATATCATTTCTAATCAAGTAGTCAAGGTAGATCCATACAAGATCAAGGAAATTGCCGACTGGCCATAACCCCGAAATGTCAAGCAGTTGGAAGGATTCCTAGGACTTACTGGTTACTACTGTTGATTTGTCCAAGGTTATGGAATTCTAGCTCATCCTTTAACCTAGCTGACCAAGAAAGATTCTTTCAGGTGGAATGAGGTGGCTGCTAAAGCTTTCTCTAAACTTAAACAATTACTCACATTTGTACCTATTTTAAAGTTTCCAAAATTTCCACAATCATTCACTATTGAATGTGATGCTTCATCACAAGGGGTAGGAGTTGTTTTATCATAATAGAGTCACCTAATTGCTTTTTTTCTTTCTCAAAAAAATTTAAATTTTCATATGATAAGGAGTTACTTGCACTAATGCTTTCTTTGCAAAAATGGAAGCATTATCTTCTAGGGAGGCATTTGTAAAGACTAATCATTGCAGTTTGAAGTTTTTATTGGAGCAGAAGATTGCTACTAGTGAACAACGACGACTTTTAATCAAACTTTTGCCCTTTGATTTTACTATCATATATTAACCTAGAAAGGGGAATATTGTAGCAGACTCTCTATCCCGTCAACCTCATTTTATGCAGTTATTAGTTCCTTTTTCAATAGAATTTGATAAGCTCCTGACAATCTTATAGCAAGACTCCATGACTACAAGAATTATAAAGCAATTACAGAAAGATCATGCATCTATTCTTGATTATTCTAGCTAGAATGGATGCCTTTATTTTCAAGGAAAGCCTGTCATCCCAACTAATTTGCTTTTAAGGGAGAAGCTTATGGCTGAAGCACATGATACCCCTTCTGGTGGATATGGCGGATCTCTCAAAACAATCAAGAGACTTTCTGCTGGGGTGTTTTGGCTAAATATGTGGAACGATGTTAAACATTATATTCAAACTGCTTCGTATGTGAACGAAACAAGTATGAGACATTATCTCCAACGGGTTTGCTTTAACTACTGCCAATCCCATAGAGGGTATGGGAAGATATCTCGATGGACTTCATTAATGAATTGCCAAAATCCAATGGATATGATACTATTTTTTTTGTGGTAGATCGATTATCTAAATATGCCTATTTTGTGGCACTAACTCAATCATATTCTGTAAAAATAGTTGCTGATCTGTTTTGCAGGAAAATTGTTCGGTTACATGATGTTCCAAGAAGCATACTATCAGATAGGGACAGATTGTTCACCAGTTTCTTTTGGACATAAATTTTTAAGTTTAATCAGACAAAGTTGCGAATGGGGAGAGCTTACCACCCACAATCAGATGGACAAATGAAAACCGTAAATCATTGCTTGGAGGTTTATCTCAGATGCCTTATAAGTGAGAAGCTGATGATTTGGAGTCGTTTCTTGTGCTGGGCAAAATTTTCATTCAACACCAATTTCTATATGGCAAAAAACACTACTCCTTTTCATGTTATGTATAGTCTTGACCCTCTTACCTTACAAGTGTATTATCGTGATGATACTCACATAGCAGAATTGGAAGAACAACTTGTTGAAAGGGATGCTATATTACATGTTTTCAAGGACTATTTACTCAAAGCTTAAAATCGGATGAAGGCACAAGCAGATAAGAATTATAGAGAAAAATCATTTGAAATTGGTGATGTTGTCTTCTTACAAGTCCAACTATACAGGCAACATTCTTTTGCTAGGCATATGAATGAGAAGCTTTTGCCTCGGTTTTTGGTCGTTATAAGATTCTTAAACATTGGGGTCTAGTAACGTATGAACTAGAGCTCCCTGCTAACGCCAAGGTGCATCCTATTTTCCATGTCTCACTACTTAAAGAAGTTAAAGGACAACTCTTTACCAATCCACCAGCTCCATTATCATTGAATTCCAATTGGGAGTTTGATGTGGAACCTCAAAAAGTATTGGCTCACCGTTGGATTAAGCATGGTGATGAATTAGATTTGGAATTGCTCATCTTATGGTAGAACCATCCTTTTGAAGATGCGAGTTGAGAATCATATGACCTATTACAGCAACGATATCCCTATTTTTACCTTGAGGACAAGGTGACTTTCCAAGGGAGGGATACTGATAGACCATTAAAGACATACTTTCGTAAGAAGACTAAGTCAAAAGCAGATAATGTAATTAGTTGGCAACTATTAGAGAAAAAATAGGAGTTGGTAGTTTCAGATATTCAGTAGAAATGGGCTACTTGTTAGTTTCCGAATTCAGTAGAAGTGGGTTACTTGTTGTTATCTACAATTAGGATTTATTATTATTTACAAATAAGTCTCTAGGAATCAAGTCTATACATTGGTCTATAGTAATTGTCATTAGGTGTGCAATCTTTTTATCTTTAAGTATATTCTTAGAGTTGAGGCAGCTCAAATTGTCTTTTATTATTAACGTGGTTGTCTGTAAATTCTCTAATACTCTCTATATCAGTTTATTAGCATTCAATAAACAAGTGTATTTTTTCTTTCCAAAATGTATTCTTTATTTTGTTGTAGTTCTACCGTAATATTATACGAAAAATCTTTAGTAAAAAGGAGTTTAGATTTTCCGTCCGATATTATTAGGTCGAATCTTGTCCAATGCTCAAAATGATATTATTTTGGGCATTTTAGAGGTTACCGAAAACGACTTCATTTTAGGTATTAAACAGGACTAGTCATGTACAGAAGATCTTCGGTGAAAAGGAAGCAACAGAAAAAAATTAAGAGGGGCAGCCCCACCAGACGCATGGCCGGCTCCCCCGTTCTGAGACGTCGTAATTGATCATAATACTCTCGCCAACCATGTCACAATTTTCGTACGAGAGAAACAGAGCGGGAGCGAGAGCGAGAGCAGCCCTCTGTTTGGAACGTGCGAGGAGGAAAAACAAGTGGCGGCAAGTACTAAAGGCATTCATGACACTCGCAACAGCACGCAATTACATCTCAGTTTTCAATTCATGCCTCTGTGGTTCCCACAAAATTTCTTTATCTCTTTTAAAATACAGCCAGCTGTTCTCTACCTCTAGTCCCCACACTCATTACTTACCCACCTCTAACTCACATACCCTCTCTCCCACATACTCTGAATTCCAAGCTACAAAATTTCTTCTCTCTTTACCCTTTATTGTCCTCCATTTATGCTCCTCTTCTGTTCTTTAACTGTTTGGTTCTTTTGGTAGTGACAAAGGTGGAGGCATGAATGAAATGGTGACTTGCAACATGATTCTACTTGAACTGTTTCTGTTGCTTCTGAGTGAGTTCCACCTCTTATTCTCCGTTCCTTTAACTTGGTTTACTCGTTTTACCTTGATCTGTGAGCTATCTCTCTACTTGTTGCGTATTCTGGACTTCAATTTGTCATCTGGGTCTTACTTATATTTTAGTGTGCTATATCTTGGGAGGTATCTGGGTTTTACTCGTCAACTGGGCCTACTCGTTTCGTCTCAGCTCATTATCGTTTAGCATCATGGCAGGGTTTGTTTGCATTCACTGTTTCTGTTGGTTTATTTAGAGACTGGGACAATGTGATCTTGTGAGCTTTCGTGGGATTAGCATTTTTAGCTTCTTTTCTTCTGATCAGTTAATTAAGTTCACGGTCATTCTTTAGATTGTATTGATCAATAACCCCAGGATACTATTTTTAGCTTAGAATGCTAAACTGCAACCTTGTTGGTTTAGACAACGGTTGCAAATCAGTTTTTCTGTAATGGGAATGTGTTAATTTTGAGGACGAATTGCTGTGAAAGTAACTTCTAATGGCCTCCAATGCATCTAAGTGGTATTGTGAAATAGAGTTGTTTGAAGAAGTTTTTACACAGTTCTGAAAAAATATGAGACTTGTAATTTAATATTCGATTTTCAGGACTATTAAATATATTCGGGTAATATATTCCAGGAGATCAGATCAGAATTTGGTGATGTATTTAGATACTTCTACATTCTATATAGACTACGATAAAAAGAATTGGGTTGAGATATATGTGGCATGCGTATGAGCTTTGGCTGAAGCTGTTTTTTTAATAGAAACCATACTGCTCTATCATATGGTTGACCTTTTTGGTAATGTGGCTGGGAGTACGTACTGCAGCATGTCACTTCTGGCATTCTTGTGTCTTATTAACTAAATTGATGCTAAGGGATATGATGAATTTTTTTAATTAACTCACGAATGGTTCTCTTATAGGTCTTAATGGTTGCTACTGCAGTCCCTTAAACTACCTTGGAATCTCTGTGTCAACTGACAGCAGATTGGATGCATTTCTTCCGGTGATCTCTCCAGACACAGCTCCTCAGCCCTTAGTTCCTCTTCTTGCACCTTCTCCTTTATCACCTTTCACAAATGCTACTATTCCAAAATTATCAGGTTTTCCTTTTCTGTTTTAGTTTTGTAACATTAATCTCATTGCTAGGCCATGTGCCCAACTACTTGTTGAACTTACTGCTATCCTCTTTTTTATAGGAGTATGTACATTTAACTTCACTGCTGCTGAAAGATTGATGAGTATGACATCAACTGATTGTCACGAGTTCTTTGCACCATTGTTGGCTAATGTTATATGCTGTCCACAATTAGAAGCAACCCTTGCAATTCTTGTTGGACAATCTAGCAAAACGACCAATGTGCTTGCTTTAAATGGAACTGTTTCCAAGTTTTGCCTTTCAGATATTGAGCATGTTTTGGTGGGTCAAGGTGCTGAAAATAATCTTGCGAAGATATGCTCAATTCATCCCTCAAATCTTACAGAAGGGTCTTGCCCGGTTACAGAGGTTACTGAGTTTGAGAGCGTGGTAGAATCTTCTAAACTCCTTCATGATTGTGAGAAGATTGATCCTGTGAAAGAATGTTGCGAACAAGTTTGCCAAAATGCCATTTTAGAAGCTGCTACTAGACTTGCATCAAAAACTTCTGAACTTTTGAGCAAGCATTCATCAAAAAGTTTACCTGGACAATTGAATAGGGTTAGTGATTGTAAAAATGTTGTACTGCGATGGCTAGCTAGGAAGCTTGACCCTTTACATGCGAAGGAGGTGCTCAGAGGATTATCCAATTGCAATGTCAATAAAGGTAAATCTAAACCATACAAGTGTGGTTAACTAACTTCACTTGCAGTGACTGGAAACTACTAGAATGTTTCATGAGGTTTCTTTTATTTCTGAGAGCATGCTACACCTACATGGACAATATAGAGAAGATCAATCATCATTTGTCATGTTGAAGAAAATTGCTTTATGTCACCATTAATTCAATCTATTGACTCAATTTATGTAATGTCAGAGGTAGGAGATAAGGAATAAACAGGGCAGAATGGGGAGAACATAGTGCGAGGGGAAAAACTTTTTCTTTACATGTGAAGAAAAGGAATGAGAGAGTACATGGTGCTAATATATATTAGAAGCATCAAGTGTCATTGAAATAATGCTCTATAGTACAGGCTTCCTATCGTATTTTCTGGACATAAATTTAGTTGTATGTCTAAAGAATCTCTTTGGAAGTAAGATCTTTGTTGATCGCTGTTAATTGCTATACATATGGATGTGGCAATTTGTCAGAAACTACAGTTTGTTTATCTTATCCTTTAAGCATATATTGCTAACATTGTTCTTATAGACTGCAAATTGATAATTGTCCGGCGTATTGTTCTGATTATATATTGATTTCATCCTGCAATGCCAGTCTCCTCAGCTGGCATTATTGATCTCTTCTTCTTTTTGTCAATATTTCTCTTGTTCTATGTTTTTCAGTTTGCCCTCTGGTTTTCCCTGAGATGATACATGTTACAAAGTCATGTGGAAATGGTATAAGTAAAAAAACAGAATGCTGTAGTGCGATGGAGAGCTATGTCTCTCATTTACAAAAGCAGAGCCTCATAACCAACTTGCAGGCTTTGGATTGTGCTAGAACACTTGGATTGAAGCTGCAGAAATTAAATATAACCACCGATGTTTATAATCTTTGCCATATCACTCTCAAGGATTTCTCGCTGCAAGGTTGGTGTTATATTTTCTCCCCTTTAGTGAATCCCCTCTTTCTTATTTATCTGTTATAAAATATAAGTTTTAATTCTTTAATTCTTGTTTTTTTGTTTGAAGAAGAAACTGATACTGGATTTTATTGTCATTTTGCTCTTTTGACATGGTATCAATGATCAATGATTGAACTGCATCAGTTACTAAACAAGGTAATTTGGAGACTTCATGAACTTCTGTATTACATTTCTTTTCCATGCAATCTATTGTTTACTCATCGGGTACCTTTGAGTAGCATTTTCTGTATGTCGATTTTCATACTTAGTCATCTTTTCTCTAGATACATTATGTGGAGTCATTTAGTTGTTCTCTAGTAAGTTCTCCATATAGTAGTGGGGCCACATTAGGGCCAGTAGAGGATATCCCCTCATGTTTAGGGCCCCTGATTAGGCTCTTATTTTCATTATACTTTCCCCTCAAGTTACCTCCTGGTTTGCCAGGAGTATGCTTCTTGGCCATAGGCTAATTATATCCATGTGATATGTATCTTAAGGACTAATTATGAGTCGATCAATGTTTGCTTTCTGCCTCCTTTTGATAGAGTAATGTTTTCCCTAGTATCTTAGTCTGTCACATATTTGCCTTCTCGTCGTGCTTAATCCTATATGATATGTTCCAATCTTAAATGGGGCAAATATATAAAGTTCAGGGTTTCTTTTTGCCAAACAAAGGCATATATGCCTATAACTAATTGTACGGATATGTATTTGGTCTTTGAACCCTCATTTCTCCCACATATATCCATCGCCTTTCTTTTTAGGCACCTCTTTCCTGTCTCCTGTTCCTTCCGTTCATGCTCCTTTTCTTTTGAACATAACTTATTTATCGTTTGAGGTGAATGCTGATAAATCATTTACTTATCTCAAAATAATAGTCATGCAATGGAGAAATTTTGTTCTTTCGTAATGCAATCACATCAAACTGGCCTTCCCAGAAGAAAATGACAATCCATAATTTGAAGGTGAAACATTAGTGTTATTGCTCATAGACTGACACAAAACTACACCCATAGTGAAGGAAAATGAAGAAAGAAATACAAGTAAAAGCAAAGGAGAATATGTTCTTTGTCAACCTCAACAAAGTTATTGTCAACCTCAATAAAGTTACGCTGTCACATTTTGTGTATCATTAATCTTCTCCAGTCACAGTAGAAATGTAATGTCAGACAATTTTACTTTTCCTTTTCCCTTGGGAAATGTGCTACAATGGGTAGTTGGAACTTATAGCTTAGTTTCTGATGGGTTGGAACTTTCGTACTTCCAATAATCTGCTTCATGCCTTGTATCATTTTGGAACAGAGTCTGGATGCCTCCTACCAAGCCTTCCCTCGGATGCAACATTTGATAAAGATACAGGAATCAGCTTCATTTGTGATCTGAATGATAATATTCCGGCACCATGGCCCTCTTCATTGCAACTGCCAGAATCGTCGTGCAATAAAAGTATTTCTTTCGATCTAATCCTAGAAGAGCTATTGATCTTTAGCCAATTTCATTGAGGTTAACATTTTGATTTTGCAGCGATTAGAATTCCAGCACTTCCTGCTGCTGCAACAAATGCTCAAAATGGTGAGTATCATGTAGTGCCTTTTTTTTTTTTCTGTTAGTAGTTTCCTTGAACATTAACAACATAATTAGTTGGTAGAGAATTCGCTAGGTTATGCTAAGCACATTAAAACTTGCTTTGGCACAATGTAAAACCCATGACTCTTAGCACAAGAAAAAGGGAAACTAAGAAACCATATGAAAAAATAATCCTCAATTTTCTGGCTTTTCTCTTGGTCTGATAGCTTAATTGCCATGAGGATAAAACATCCTGTCTAGTGTCTACATCAAATCCATAAGCAACAGCCCATTTTACTGAAATGAAAGAGGCCTCTACATGTTCGTTTCATTAGTTTTTCATATTGCTTAATGTTTCTGTGACAGGTCTTTTCCATGGAGACGTGATAACAAATATGCTACTTATTGCGTCCTTGGTTATCATGGAGATTTTATAGCCTTATTTGAGCCTACGTCCTCTCGTATGTACATTGCCATAGTTTTCTCTCCAATTTCGTTAGTTGAGGTAGAGAATGAGTTTATCGTATTGAGAGCTTAGGAGAAAAGAGGTTTCATACATCTGCCCTCTAGAGATCCAAGTTTGGTTGGGGTGGGGCATTTGTGACCTGAACTGAAACGCAAGTTCAGGATACTGATTGTATAAAATTTTTCATTCATGCGCGCTTTTCTAATAAAATTTTGTAGAGAAGGAATATGTAAAAACTTCAAGCATTGTGTTTGTACTTGGAAAGACTTAATAATATAATTGTCATATCTATCGCCGTCTGACTTTCTTTGCTTACCCTTTTGATGGTAGAAATTTTCAAGAGCCGGTAGCAATTTGGGTAATTCAAGAACAAAATTGTGGTTGGCTATCTGTTAGTCCCCGAAGAATATGGAGTCGCATGCACAAATGAAAATTTCGTATGATTAGAACTGTTACTTCTTTAGTTGCGAGACATGAATGGTGGAGTGAATCCGAGTTCCGATAGGTAAAGCTAAGCTGTAAGTGACATTCCCTGCACTAACTAAAGGTCTGAAAAATGTAGAAAGTGTTTGATTCCCCAGAGCATGCACACTATATTGGCAATGTTATCATAATTTGACATACACTCCATCCGCCATATGATGTTCCCTGTTAGTGCGATGATTATCAGCCAACTGTTTCATCTAATGCCCCGCCTTACACGTTCAACTGTATTAACCAAATGACTGCTTCCTTATCCTCTTGAGAACTTGATCAACAACAACATACTTGAACCCCTAACTAAATATGGCCCATGCAGATGCAGTGGTGGCAAATCCTCGTATATCATCACCCCAAATAGAGACATTTTAATGGCTGAATAAAAGATGGTGTTATACAACCAGTCAGCTAGCAACAAATACCTGCTCCATTGCGACGGATAATCTCCAAATATACAACATGAATACGTCTCCACCATCCTGTCTAAAAGTTCCATCTGGCTATGTAGTAAGACTTTCGCCAATAAGATGAGTGAAATTTCATATCAATATGAACAAGAGCAAGGATCATTCTATCAAGTCAAATTTGATTTAAGAAATCAAATAAAAATATACAAAGAATAATATGAATCGTCATACTCAACAAAAAAATAAAAAGGGTTGAGAGTAATAAGATTTTAGGGTTTGATTGTCACTAACAAGCTAGATAAAATTACAAGTTTTTGGACAATCTAAAAAAATAGTTTCACTAAAAGATCGAAGAAACCTCTCTTAAGGGTTTTGATTGATCATAACAATGATAAGCCTTCTCTTTACATCTACAAGATAGCTTTTTATATGCTTATAATTCTAAGAACAAAAAAAAAAAAAAAACCATAAGAACTAGATTCCAAAACAAAAGTAATAACTTTGACATAATCTAATTGTGAAATAAATAACTTCGAAAGATAAATCAATCCCTATCTAAGCAAAAGATTGAAATTAAAAAAACTAGCAAACTCATGTTTCTTATGCCCCTCGAACTTCCAAAGTTGGCATTGATTTTGTTTTAGAACTCTATAAGTGCAAAACATACACGTGTTTTGTACTAGTCCTACTTAATGTTCAACACCAGTTTGCTACTACTCCTTTTAGGCACAAAAATGACCAACTTGACACTATTATAGGGTTCGTATTCTAGAAGAAGAGTCTAACAAGGTATTATGTAAGTTTCATTTTGCTTAATTATTTAATGTCATCCAATGTTCTCCATTTTAATCCTATGTTCTCCGGTTTTCAATAAATTTTGGCGTTTTATTTGAATTATTTACAACCCTATCCAAGCTCCTTTCCATGTTTCCATAAAATAGAAGATTGTGTAGCTTGAGTAGATGCTTGATGATTCGTGTTTTGTCTTTTGTTCTTACCATTGGAGGTCAAATCAAAACTTTAATTCTAAAAATTGTAATATAGAGTGCAACCTCAGATTGTCTCACTTAATTGGAACCTAATGCAATGGACCTAAGCTAGCCTAAATGTCATGAAAGGAGGGGGGTTTTGATTCTTTGAGAAAACGAACAAAATTGAACAAATTGTAAGAGAAGTGTGTAAAAAGTATTTTGGATTTTTGGAAAAAAGAAATTGAAAATTCAAACAATGATCAAATATGAGAAAATTCTCTTGAAAAATGAGCTTTGGCTATCATAGTTCAAAATGAATCTTGGTGGGAGTGACAATCACTAAGTTTTCAAATGATAAACCTTAAAGAACTCTTTAAGTCCAAGGTTTTAATCAATGAACTCCATTTCTTAAAACCTTGTTGAATGCATCTTAATGTGTGCAATGAGTAAGTTAATGCAAGTGGTTAATTTGGGATCTAGCATCATCTTAATATCAAACACAACTAAGTAGACATAAGAGAATTAACAAAATCACAAAAAGACATATCTGAAACTTCATATATTCAAGCTCTAAGTTCTACATCAACAAACCCAGTACATAATAAATTGTTCAATACTTGATTAAACTATAATCAAGAAAATCCAACCACAAAGGATAAATCCTAACTATGGAGTTCATAACAATGTAGCTAAACATGAGTAACTACTCCCCTTTGAAGCCTATTGAACTTAAGTCATTGCTACATCTTCAAAAGGAAAAGGTGCTTAGCCAAGCATTGCTTCGAGAGAGCTAACAATCGGAAACCCACCAAAAGCATCCATGGCAGCAACTAATGATGAAAGAGTTGGCGATGAAAGATGGAAGAGAGGTGATGGATGATGTTCGAAGTTGAGAGAAAGAGCCAAGTGAGATGAAATGCTCTAGATGTTATGTTCTCTCCTTCTTTGTATATTTCTGGCTGCTCTTATCCTAATTTGGTAGGTTTTTAAATGAAGGATGATTGGGTCGGGTCGCATAGTGGGTGATTTTTTTGAAAATGGTTCAGGTTTTCGAAGGTTTGCCGTGGCGACAGATAAGTTCGTCGCGACGTACTTTTCCTAAAAGGTTTTGCTTCATTGCTGGATCCTTCGCCGCTGCTAACTTTTCTCGAAAGTTTAGCCTGAATTCCTTTGTATTTCACCGCAACGATAGATCTACTTCGCCGCGGCGAACTTCCTGTTGCGCTTGTTCTCTTGTTGACTTCACTTCAGCTTTCTTTGACTTTACATCTTTTTTTTGAGTCATTTCTCCTTGAGGTTCTTACAATGAACAATGGTAGTTTGTAGTATCAATTGTTCTCAGAAAATTAATTAGTGCAATTAATACTGATTTGTGATAATTTTTGCTATCAAACTACATAAAATAAAAGTACACACTCAACAGTCAATTTAAACACAAAATCGAGAAATAGGAGTCAAAAAGTATAGTAAAAGTCATGAAAGTGTCACCAATTTATATAATTGTTGGACCCCGAATTTTTAGTGGAAATTAGAAATATTAAAATGAAATGAAATGAATGTTTTTGTATATAAATTGTGTTACAAATGTTTTTGAGCTTTAAGAAAATTAATTGAA
>JANZLX010000002.1:29301442-29313832 GCA_025531955.1 Erythroxylum orinocense
GTTTTGGAGTAATTTATGTAAAACAAGGTTGTAGTTGCATTTTGAGGAATTACCATTCAAGTATCTTGTGTATTTTGAGAGATTTTACGAAATGATGTATTGTGGCATGAGATACCATCAAAGCTTTGTAAGCATTTATTTTATGATGTTAATAAAATATGAATTGTGTATGGATGATATGAGTTGAGTTGGAATTAGATATATTTGAAAAAGTTTTCCGCTTGAGTTGATGAACTTTGAACATAAGGTGTTATTTTATACATACATATATATATATATATATACATAAGTGAGATGTTATGGAAGAAAGATAGGAATTATTAAAGATGAGATGTAGTTGAATATGAAGAGTTAATTGAATTAAGGTTGAGAGTTTGATGAATTCCAATTGGTAGCTGAATTATTTTGAAGAATACGGTAATAGAGGAAGTGAGATTGGGATAAATTCCAAGTTTTTTTTAAAATGAGGGAAAAATGCGTGTTCTAACTCAGGAGAAAATCTGTATTAATCTAGGATGAATTTGACCAAGTTGTCTTCATATAAATTGTAGCTTGTCCTTCTAGCTTTCTAACGGTATAAAGTATGCAATTTTTGGATATCGGAGTTGAGATATATGATCGTTTGAGTAGGTGATGTTGCATAGGAAATGTTTCCCAAATAACTAGAGTATATGAAGTGATATCGCACTAGAAAGAGTTGATTTTCGAAAGATTATGAGTAAAAGGGATGTTAGGATGGATTTAGGATCCAATGGAGGGTGAAAATTTTTGTTACACCCGAAGGTTACACGATCTGCCCGTGTGAAATCTCACAAGTTGTGTATTCCAGATGTTGAAAAACTGCCAGACCAGAAAGTCACACGGTCTGATTGTGTATATTCACACAGTATGTTCTTTGTCCAAATGATAGAATTTCACTTCAGAGTCTTCACAAAAGTTGTAGATATATAAGTCCTCTTTCAAACCATCTAAAAATGACATCAATCTGACATATTTAGTGAAAGTTATAGCAATTGCACCAAGGCAAGTACAAAATGATTAAGGACATAAACATGTTGGATTTTTTTAGCCATAACTTCATTATCCGAACTCCAAATGAAGTGATTCTTGAAGCGATAGATTCCTAGCATGTTTTTCTACCTTTGCACAAAAATTGGTAGCCATTGGTGTTGAATTCAAAGCGATTTATGGAAAGGAAGTGAGGGTTCATTGAAATAACCCTACAAGGAAACCTGCTCATGCTTTATAAGGGTTAAATGAATTAACTCTACAGGGTGATACACACATGTTTCATGATTCCGAAGAGTGTTGGAAATCCAGAAATAAGGAGTAATGAAGAAGATCACGTTTTAGGACTCCCCAAGAGTTGGATTCCAAAAATAAGTAAGATCTAACAGATGTGGTATCAAAGCAAGAGTTGGATTCTGGAAACAAGCGGGATCTAACATGTTTGGTATTAAAGCAAGAGGTTGGGCTCCAGAAACGGGGCCCAACAAGTAACGGGTAGCACATGTATAGATGTGCGTCTAGTGGCGAGGGTTTTAAATAAGTGAACAATAGGTTGGACCAGAAACTAATTAAAGAAATAGAGAGTAGTGAGAGGGAGGCAATGACTTTTGATATGCACAATTTGAGAGTAAAATAGATGTTTTCAGTTAAAGGAGTTTGGGAACTTCAGGAGCTTCAAGAGAACATGAAGATGAAGGTAAGCTCTCCACCATGAGGAGACCCATAGGGGGTAACTTCCCGACGCCGGTTCGGAGGCGTCATCGATGCCAATGACTCGGTTAAGCATTCTTTCTTTCTTTATTTTAGTCGTTTCTTTCTTTCTTTAGAAATTGGTTGTGTGATCCTATGTTAATTGATTTGGGTTTTGTGTATGGATAATCGTATTCTTATTATTGTTCAATTATTTGTGTATGAACCCATTGGGTATTGTGAAAAGATGATTTGAATACATTTATTAGATCGTTTATTTACAAAACCATTGCTAGAATTTTGATATAATCCATAATTATTTTATTTAAAATTCATGTGTAGCGATTAATGATTCATAATAATTAGGGATAACATAACCTAAGTTAAATGACGCATTGTATGTGGTTGTTGCCTTGATTAATTGGTTTGCCTAATTTGTAATGCTACTCTTTAATTGAATCTAGAGATCATATCCTAGGTTATTCAGTAGTTCGGTTTAATTAATGATCGTATATTGATTAAACACTACCTAAGGGAAAACTCGGGTTAATTATTAACCCACGATTAATAGTCTCAAGGAGAGGTTTGAGAACAATAAATCATTAAAAAATGTTTAATTAGGGTGTAGGCCGAGATTGAACCAAATAACCGAATTCTCAACGAATTCACCGCTTTCTTTATTTTTCGTATGATTTCTTTAATTTGTTTTCATTAGGTTAGTTATAGTTTATTTTCTTATTTCTAAAACCAAAACCCCCTAGACCTAAACATCTATTATTTTCATTTCAATAACTTTACACACTCTTTCTGTGGAATCGACCTAGACTCACCACTGCTATAATAGTAGGTCTAGTTTATTTTGATTAGCGTTACAATGTGCTATCAGAAGTCCCTTTAGCATTTCACAAGATGTGATCTCTTGATTAAAGGCCCTTACCCTATCTAATTATCAAACCATAGAAATGCTTAATCCTCATTCCTAACCTTACAAGTGACAATAGGTTCTAGAAAAGCCCTCAACTTCAATAATTGAATAAGAGACCAAGAATACTTGGTTTTAAGAAGGATGAACCATATTGATGCCCTAAAGAATATAACTATGGAGCATCTAATCCGAAGAGATTCTTTTTACAAGAGAATATTCCATAGTTTCTTTATTAATACTATTTTATTGAAGGTGTTAATAGAGATTAAACCCAATCCACCGTCCTCCCTTCTCAAGCAAACTTGTGACCATTTAACCTTCGCGAAATATCCATAAGAGTTTAGATTTTCCCACATAAATATCCTAAAAAGCTTCTCAATAGTTTTAACAACCCTATTAGCCAGTAACATTTTGAAAGACCAATAAATATGTAAGGAGATCAAGACTGATTTGATGAGTTATATCCTTCCACCAAATAATACAACTTTATTTGTCCACATACTTAGCTTCTTCTGGATTTTCTCCACGAGGGGATAACATTCAAAAAATTATATTCTAGTAGTGATGAGGAGGCCCAAGTAGGATAAAAGGGCTTGTTTTCTTGTCATAACAGTGATTAGGGATATCCTTTCCTCCATTAGGTTAGCACTAGAAGTCAAGATAAAGTAACTCTTACTAAAATTCACTTTCAACCCAAAACATTCTTTAAAAAGATGCAACGTAGAAATTAGGAATAGACTAATAGTAGAAAATCATCTACAAAACATACATTTATGAGAGCAACTCTCCTACATTTGTGATGGAACTTAAATCCCTTGTTGGTTCTAACTTTATGAACTATCAGCTAGGTCAATACCTCCATACACAAAATAAAGAGATAGGAGGAGATGAGATCCTCATGTCTGAGATTCCTGTCACTTTTAAATTGACTTATAAAGGTACCATTTACTGGGACTGAGAAAGACAAGGAAATTAAGTACTCCTCTAGGTGTCAGATCCTCTGTACCACTTAACCTGTTTCAATCCTGTTTCTGCCCCAAAATGATGTTGTCTTCGATTTATTTACAAATAAAAGGACATCGTTTTGAGACGAAAACAAGGTTGGTACAGGTTAAGCGATATAGAAAATAATAAATTTACAAGAAAATCCCATCACTTCCAATGAGTGCATGCATAATGAAAATCCACTCCAAGTAGTCAAAAGCCATTTTAAAATCCACTTTAATGGCACATCTAGGAGAAGAATTTTCCCTCTAATAACACGACCCTCATTAGTATAATGTCATTCAAAAAGCATATTTTATTTCTCTACTCAAATTTCCACCTAAAATTAAGGTAAATAGTTTGTACCTAACTTCAGTTTTATGTAAAGCAATAATTTGCTTACACAAGGCAATAAAGTGAATCGTTATTTATTTAATTGCAAGCCACGAAAAATAGTATATGCTAGCTTTAAACACTAAAAGTCGGAAACATAGTAACTATGGGTGGCTTAGGCCTCCGCAAGGCCAGAGAGAATAATATCGCCTTACTGGGTAAACTTCTTTGGTCTCTGGTTGCCGGCGAGGACAAACTATGGACACAACTTCTTAGTCACAAATACTGTGGCGGTCCCTTGGTTCTTCATCATCGCCCTCTCCATGCGGCGTCTCCGATGTGGCGAGCCATCCAGCAGGTTGCCCCCTACCTACGTGATGGTTTCGCTTGGCGAATAGGGAACGGTGAAAATGTATGCTTTTGGCACGATCGATGGGTTGAGAATCTTCCTCTTCGATTGCGTATTTCTCCTATTGATGCCCGGGATGCAGTTGTTAAAGTTTCGGATGTTCTATCCACGGACTTCCAGTGGGATTTCCACCTGCTTCGCACTCCTCTCCCTGCCGATATCTGTGCTAAGATCCTCGGTGTTCCTTTATCCAGGTTTCATCGCCTTACCGACTGTCTGGTGTGGGGGGAATCTTCCTTTAGGGCGTACTCTTCTCGCTTAGGCTATGGTTTTCTTTCCCAGGTCCCACATCCCCCAGATAGTCGTAAGTGTTGGAAACAACTATGGCATCTTCCCGTCCCCGCCAAGCTCAAGTTCTTCCTCTGGCAAGTTCAGGGGGACTGCCTCCTGACTAATGCTCTTCGCTTTCATCAGGGTATAACACCCTCTCCGTTGTGTGCAAGATGTACAATGTTCCCCGAAACCACCTTCCATTTGCTGCGTGACTGTGTGTGGTCTAGGGCTGTTTGGAACTGCTTATATGATCCAAACATCGCTCCTTCCTTCTTTGTTGTTTCTCTCGAAGACTGGGTGGCGCCTAATGTGTTTGCTCCACATGTTACCCCAACTGTCATCCTTCAATTTCTAATTGGCTGCTGGATCATCTGGCGTGCCCGGAATAAGGCGGTCATCAATGGTGAGTCTTTGTCTACCATGACCCAACTGCTTTGGCATCGTTCGTTTATGCAGGACTGTTTTGGAGCCTTCAGATCGGTAGCGCCTTTGGCCGCCCACCGTGCTCCTAGGTGGATCATTTGGACCAAGCCACCTCCTGGCTTTGTTAAGCTTAATACGGATGGGAGCGCGGTTGGTACTCCCGGTCGAGCGGGATATGGGGGTCTTCTCAGAGACATGGAGGGGCTTTGGCTTGCAGGCTTTTCCGGTTCTATGGGCATAGCAACGAACATTCTTACGGAACTACAGGGGCTCAAACAGGGTCTTCAACTCACGTGAGACTTGGGGTACCGCAGTGTAATCACGAAGACTGACTGCTTAGACGTGGTTACTCTTATCTCCGCCTTGCCACAGCCTTATCATCCTCATCTTGCCATTATTCACAATATCTAAGGACTTTTAGCTAGACCATGGCGCTGCTCACTTCACCATGTTCTTCGCGAAGGCAACCACTTTGCAGACTTCCTTGCGAAGCTTGGCTCCTCACAGGTGCCCTTGTGGACTTATTGGTCAACCCCGCCCCCTGGGATTTAGCTGCATCTCTTAAGCGACTGTCAATCTGTTGTTTTTCTGAGGAACTAGTTTCCCCAACTTTTACCCTCCTCACCAAAAAATAAAAATAAAAATAAAAATAATCCCGTGCTTTAAAAGCTAAAGTCTGAAATCCAAACTTACTACTTTGCCATCTAAAGAATATGAACATGATCAAAACTTGAGACAACAAAAGCTTTCATGACCAATATGAATTAATTTCCATGTATTACCTTGTAATTAAACGGCAGAGTTCCAAAATGTCAGTGTCTCTCGCAAATACTCAAATCATGTTGAAGGATATAATTTTGTTAAGGAAAAAAAGTTAAAATTAATTCCCGCTACTGTTGGAAGAGATGCCCGATATTGTTGATTCTGATTTTGATAAATATATCCCTCCCCGTTCAGACAATATCAAAAGCCGTCGCTAACGACTAACGTATGAGTGTCACTAGTTATGGCGTCTCATTCTGAAGGTGAACTCCATGACTCCAATCTGTCATCCACTTCCCTAAAATCAGAGACTGGACATGGTGAAGTAAGCTTGGAGCTGGAAAAGGTTCTAAACGACTTTCACTTGCCCTGCCCCAAACGACTCTGGAAGGCATCTTGTATCGAACTTAAGCTTCTCTTCCGCCTTGCCGCACCCGCCGTTTTCAGCTATGTCATCAACAATTTCATGTCTCTTTCAACACGAATGTTCGCCGGCCACGTTGGCAATCTCGAGCTTGCGGCTGCTTCTCTTGGAAACAGTGGTATCCAGCTCTTTGCATATGGTCTAATGGTAGGTAACGCCCGAATAATTAAAAATTTCAGAGTTTATTTAGAAAAGAGCAGAGAAAATGAAGCGATGTCCTTATTTGCCCTTGTAGCTGGGGATGGGAAGTGCAGTGGAAACTCTCTGTGGCCAGGCATATGGAGCTTACAGGTACGATATGCTAGGCATATATCTTCAAAGAGCCACAGTGGTTCTAACTCTGACAGGCATACCATTGATGGTGGTCTACCTCTTATCGAAGCAAATATTGATCTTACTCGGCGAGCCAACAAAGCTAGCCTCTGCAGCTGCAATCTTTATCTACGGTCTGATACCGCAGATATTCGGATACGCTGTTAACTTTCCAATACAGAAGTTCCTGCAAGCACAAAGCATAGTGATCCCAAGTGCTATTATATCAGCAATAACACTTGGGGTTCACCTGCTGTTGAGCTGGGTGGCAGTATACAAGTTGGGTATGGGGTTGTTAGGTACATCTCTGGTGCTGAGTTTGTCGTGGTGGATAATAATTGTGGCTCAGTTTGTTTACATAGTGAGGAGCGATAGGTGCAAAGCGACGTGGAGTGGTTTCACCTTGCAGGCCTTTACCGGATTGTTGGAGTTTGTGAAATTGTCGGCGGCATCGGCGGTGATGTTGTGCTTGGAAACCTGGTATTTTCAGGTGTTAGTGTTAATTGCTGGATTGCTTAAGAACCCCCAGCTTGCCTTGGACTCTCTTGCAGTCTGGTAAGAATGTACTTCCTTTCCTTTTTCCTTTAACCCCCAGCTTGCCTTGGACTCTCTTGCAGTCTGGTAAGAATGTACTTCCTTTCCTTTTTCCTTTTCTTTTCACATGTCAACACATTGTAACTCTGCATGCATGTTCAAAATTTTAGTTCAGTCTTCATATTTTTTTATGTATCACAACAAAAATCTAAGTTTTTTTAAAAGATAATTAATAACTTATTATCCTATAAAATTTTCTGGATTATTTCATGTTTACCCAAGTTTGATAAATGAACAATTCTAAAACTTTAGATGTGCATAGTTATTTTGTTGACCAAAAAATGGATGACGCATTACTGCCAATAACTCCATCCGGAATGGAAAAGAACAAAAAAGTAAAGAGAGTCCTGTTGAGATGTTCACTTTTTTGATTGATTTCTTAGTCGTTTGTTGCTATATTGAAAGTTGATGACCCTCAAGCAGTGCCTAGCAGAAACAAAAGTGGCTTTTGTTTTGTTTCGTTGGAATCAAGATTCGGCTTTTCAGTATCTCTTAAGTATCCATACATCATTTTCAATCTTATCCCTTTATTTAATTGCAGCCACTAAAGTATGATTCCAATCACAACTGACGATATTTCTGTCAATACACGTTTTGCAGTATGGGTATATCAGGATTGTCGCTCATGGTCTCAGTCGGTTTCAACGCAGCGGCAAGGTTAGAACCTCTTCCATGTCTTTTTCTCCGCCGATATGCTTATAATAACCCAAGATTAAAAAGAATAGTATGGCAAATAATTAAAATCCTATTATCAGAATATTAGCAATTAATGTTATAAAACCTGATTACACATACATTATATTCAATGTGACATTTTAGAAGATCATAGTAGATGATGTACATTTACAATAAACCAACAGTGAGTTTTAGGATATTCTCAGTAATGGTTGGTGCCAAATAGAATTCTTAATTAGATATGGGCTGTAGAATTCTTTGGGAGATGAATTATGGTGTTTGCTATTGATAAAACAGTGTGAGGGTGAGCAATGAGCTAGGAGCAGGAAATCCAAAGGCAGCAGCGTTCTCTGTGGTTGTAGTAACTTCGGTTTCCTTCATAATCTCTCTGATTGAAGCTGCCGTTGTGCTTGCTCTACGACAAGTCATCAGCTATGCCTTCACAGCCGGTGAAACCGTGGCCCACGCTGTATCCGAACTGTGTCCGCTGTTGGCTGTCACACTCATACTTAATGGGATTCAACCGGTTTTATCTGGTAATTAAATTTTTACTCGAGCCCAACTAACAGGAAATGGTGCACGTTACAACCTTATAATTACTTCTTACATTGTAGGGGTGGCAGTTGGGTGCGGGTGGCAAGCAGTCGTGGCATACGTAAATATTGGATGTTATTATGTTGTCGGTGTTCCAATTGGTTGTCTTCTTGGCTTCACGTTCGATCTTGGCGCTAAGGTGAATATATATATATATAACCATGCCAACAAACGTTTAATCAAATTAACTAGCCTTGATAGCTTCAAACTAACATATATATATGAGATTGCGTAGGGAATATGGCTAGGGATGATTGGTGGAACACTCATGCAGACCATTATCTTACTATGGGTAACGTTTCGCACTGACTGGAATCGAGAGGTGAGTTACAGGGAGTCATTTATGACTTATGAGTGTTAAATAGATATAGAATATAATGATTCAATGCAGCCTACCAGAAAAAATGATTCAATGTTGAATGTTTACACATATATTGGTGACTTTTTATTAAGACAGCTATACGTGCACATCAGAGACGTATTTATTTTGTTCATCAATAACATAGGACAAAGTTGATGAGACTGCATTTGATAAGCCAGCAATTTAAATGACTTTGCAGTCGTCAATCTCTAACGTCCACGTCTCTGTCTGTGTCCTACGTATCTGGACCACCTAACAAGTAAATGATTGACTTTGGCAGGTGGAGACGGCGAGAAAGCGCTTAGACAAGTGGGACGAAAAGAAGGAGCCACTTCTCCGATGAATGCACGGCTTACTGCGGAGAAGATACAACCATCAAATCAAAATTTGCGTTACATCCGGAGTCCTAAGTTTACATAATAATGCGAATGATGGATATTGCGACTTTTATGCACCCTTTCCCTTAGACAATGCCTTTGTGTTATCTTTATCTTTACTTTCTAGTTTTAAAAGTAGCCAACAAAACCTCCGCCGTATCTTATCGTGTAAGGCCTGCGGATATGCACATATATTGTTGTGGTTTGTAAAAATGTCATAAACTCAATTAAAATAAACATGATAGACTTATGTTATTAAAGGAGCTTAATATATATCTTGCCAAAGAGAGAGTACCAATTAAACTCTAACGTTTCAGAGAGTATAAATTAAACTCTATCATTTGTCAAATGTTAAAATTCAAACCATTAACCGAAAAATTATGACAATATAACACTGTCAATTATCTGTCAGATCATATATAAATATATAAATAAATATATATAATATTTTAATGACTATATATATATATAAATAAATATATATAATATTTTAATGTCCAAATGGGTCTCACACTATCACGTCAGATCTATATGATATCATGAGACCCGTGTACTTAAATAATAAATTTTAAAATTTAATTTCTAGAACACAAGAGTTATGAATTTCAAAAGTTGACAGCTTATTCACGACACACTTATGTTAAAGATTTGAGTTTCATAATAGATTAATGAATTAGTTTAGCTAAGATAGGGTTAAATGTTAATGGCTTTAGTTAAGTTATAAATTTTAAATTAAAATTTATAACTTAACTAAAGCCATTAACATTTAACCCTATCTAATTAATTAAATTTTATAACTTAACTAAAACTATTAACATTTAACCCCATCTTAGCTAAACTAATTAATAATTAAAATTTATAACTCAACTAAAGCCGTTAACATTTAACCCTATCTAATTAATTAAATTTTATAACTTAACTAAAACTATTAACATTTAACCCTATCTTAGCTAAACTAATTAATTAATCTATTATGAAACTCAAATCTCTAACATAAGTGTGTCGTGAACAAGTTGTCAACTCTTGAAATCCATAACTCTTGAGTTCCTGAAACCCTAACTCATTTATTTTCATGGGTTTTTCGTGGAAACCTAAACTAGAAAAAAAATTGTCCCTTACTTGCCCTCTTTCACCCATCACTATGTTTCCCTCATTTGCCTTCCTTCGTTACCATCGACCAACACTCTCGTCACAATATGTGGTAATGCAAATTGTTTTGCTTCTTTTTTACCTAGGCTTTGTTTGTTTATCGATTTTTCCAAAAGGGATGTTATGAATTGGAGGAATATTCTTGAAGTTGATGTTGAGTTGCTCAGTTTGCAAGAGGGAGTTATGGCAAGAGCTCAAATTTTTCTTATCATCTTTCATAAGGTAACTATTTATTGCACTATCTATTGACTGATGTGAGATTTTCAAGTCATGCATGCTTCACTCTCAACCACTATCGCTTGCTCCTAATTCAAATTGCTCATTGCAGTTTTTAAAATTTTAGTTTCTTAATTCTTACTTAGGGGATAATCATTAGTTGTTTGATATTTGAAGGGTTGGGAGGTTAAGTTCATAATGATATTAATGAGAAATTTTTTTATGGACCTAGCTACTTTTAGTAGATTAAATTTCATTTTTATTAGTATTGTTGCTACTTCTCCATTATGTTGCTAATGTCTTTTCATGTTATCATTGTTATCATCAGTTAGTTCTTGTTAATCCCAAGTCCCATATATGTTTAAGTACTAAGGAATTAGATTTTATATTTTATTATATCTGATGTTACGTGCATTAAGTTTATAATATTTGATCATTAGGAAAGGTTTTTTTAAAACTTTGTTTGAAGATATGTAGTTGTTGTAACTTTCTTTTGATACTAGCTTTGGCTGAGATATCTATAGTTTTGATTAATTCTACCTCTTATAAGGATGTTTAACTTGTTCCAAGTGTTGAGATACGATCTCATCTTCCTTTCGTGCAGTGTGACTGTTATAGAAGTTGGTATAGTCATAATAAATCTTCTGGTTTTTTCTACTTCTGGTTGAATTCAAGTTTTTTGCATATAGACAAATTCAAATGTTTTAGCCAAAGTGTGTTCCTTTTCTGTTTTTTGTTGGTCAAAGCTCATTAGCAACATTAGCACGACCATTGTGTGATGGGATTCATTGCATTTTTATAACAGTTAATATAATCCTATTTTAATTTTTTACAGGCGAGCACAAATTTTAGAATCCTGGATGAAATCCAGTTTATATTGGTGTCAACCTAAGGTAACATGTTACATGGTACATGTTGAAAGTTATTGTTTTTTTGTTCTCTTCTCATCAAATTTCTAAAAGATATTTTTGTCTGACATAGTTTTTTATACATTCTTTTATGCTTTTAGCATGTATAATTATAAGCATGTATGACTCCTTAAATGGTGGGTGTGATATTAAAGTGAATTTACAAGAACATTCCGTAGTCTTAATAAGAGGGGGGAGGGTTAAAGATTTACCCAGTGTGATATATCACATTGTTCGAGGAACCCTAGATACTGTCGGAGTAAAGGATCGTCAACAAGGGTGTTCTAGTGCATTGTTAGGCATAACTTTTGCTGTAGATGTCCAAATGAGGTGATTTGTGATTCGTTGTAAACTAGAGACATAGGGCTACAAGTTGTATGACGGAATCAAGTTCTAATTCAGTTTCTAAGAATTTAAATTTTTGGATGGAAGTTGAGCATAGAAGGTTGTTTTAATATAAGAATAGTCTGAAAATGATTGGGGCATAACTTTTAGAGTATTGAACCAAATTGATTGATTTTGGAGTCATTAGAAACTTAAGACAATGGGGAACAATGTTATAGAAGAAAGTATTATCAAATTTCTTCATATAATTGATCATAAATTGGAATTTCTATTGAATGAAACTTTGGCTATTGTTAAAGGAAATCAATGAAGGCAAGAGGATCAAGAGGAGAGGCATCTTTTAAACATGTATCCAAGCAAGGAACTCAAGTGGGTTTCATGTTTATAATTGAATAATGAGCCATTAAAGTTTCTCCAAATCAAGAGAACAAAATGATTTCAATTTCTTCATATATTACTTTTAAATGATTTAAAGAATTTGCTCATGTGTGTATATGCTTAATTGATTGGATATGAATTGTTGTAATTATTGAAAATACATTGAGATTTATGAATTATGATCAAGTTATGCCATTGAAACATGTCATGAAATTTTGTATGAATGTAAAGATAGAAAAAGCTTGAAAGT
>JANZLX010000002.1:29331803-29343499 GCA_025531955.1 Erythroxylum orinocense
TACAGTATTCAAGTGAAGGATAGAGGTCGGGATCATTTCACATCTACATTTGTATTTTTCCTATTTTTTATTGAATTGTATATTCCACATCTTTTTGTATAACTTTGTGTTTTGAAATGACTCAAATGTTTTGTATTTATGAAAGGGCCCAAATAGCTATTGAAAATTGTGTTAATTTAAAATGTTTATGAATGATCGTGGGCCCAATTTAAGTATCGATTTCCACATATATTGTGTTGTGATTTCAAATAAAAAGTATACCGATTTCTGATTGATTGAGCGTTTAGCAAGCCTCCCTCGCGGAGCACAGACTTGGATATCACCATCGATGTCAGGTTTGAGTCATTGCGGGAGTGGGGGTGCTATACAGTGAGCTTCTTTAATGAGATAGGGACTCCAAGATATTTATATGGGAGTTGTTGTTTTAGTCCTGTTGAAGTGGCAAAGGTACTTGCACTGAAAGGAACACCTACATACTTAAAGAAAGAACTTTTGTTTAGGTTAAAGATCAATTTGATGATAGTCTTAAAAACCTCTAGGGAGTGAATAAGAAGCTTAACTGAAACAAGAGTGGCACTACAATGCATTAGTAAGTCATCAGTAAAGGAAAGTTGGGATATCTATAATTCGCTACATCTATGGTGAAATTTGAAATTAAGTTCTTTACTAATGTTCAAACTAGTAATTCTTGACAAGATCCCATGCAAATTACAAAAGGTAACGTGAATCAAAAGGTTATCAATGAGTTAATGATAAAGTTTTAGTGGAAAGAATCAAATGCTTTCCTAAAATAAATCTTAAAAGTAATATTTTGATTGATTTATTAGAGTTATAGCTCTTAGAAAGCTCTCAAACATGCATTACATTATTGAAAATGTACCTCCTTTAAATATAGGTTTTTTAACCTGGGTTAATGACACCAAAAATTGTGTGCTTTAACTTATTCTCCAAGATCTTAGAGTTATTTTATATACCACATTACAATAAGCGACCAATCTACAGTCATTCAAGTTAAAGGGGTAAGAAACCATAATCACAAAGAATAAGTAGGTTTTGTTTAGTTCAGTGAGCATACTTCCAATTCTAAAGATTTCCAAAACTGAGTTTGAAACCATAGTACCTACTAACTCCTAAATATTTTGAAAATATCTAGTGTTCTACCCATCTGGACTTGGGGCTTTGTTCGGGTGAAAAGAGAAGAGAGTACTTTTGGCTTCATCCACTATAACTTATTTGGGTAAGTTCAACGAGGAGATGAGAAGGAATGGAAAAACTAATGGAGGTACTTAGTTATTTAGGTAAAGGATCAACCTCCTTACTAATCCCTATTATCTTCTTAAAGTGATTATATGATAGTTCCTTTAATGTCTTTTGATCATAAATTAAAATTGATAAGTATAAATTGCATCGTGTTTTAGGGCATAGTTTGATATGTGTTTAGTTGTTATTTCGATCATTTAGTATGTGTTTAAGTTAGAATTGTGTTAGTTTATTAATTGTTTGTGTTTTAAGTGTTTTATAGGTTAGTACAACTTTTTAAGCTTAAATAATATGGTTTTGAGTACCTTGATATGTTTGCTAGTGTTTTAGGGTCAATATCGAAGAACGGAGCAGTTTCGGAGGAACCTGGGTCATAACATGGGCCCATGATCATGGTAGATAGAAGCTCTAAGAATGGCCCACAATTGTGGCCTTCATGACAAGATAGTGGCAGAAGGCTTAAATATGAACCATAATCATGGCTTGTATCGGGTAGATGCACAGATGCTTACGAACTTCAGGTTTTGAGAGAATTTTTAGAACTTTTGGACCCCAAGAAAACCTAGGGTTACCCAAAACATAAAAGAATATTTAAAGAACAACAAGTGAAGAGAAAAGGGAGCTTTACATTCAGCCACTCTTGGAAACCCTAAAGAGAGAGAAAAAGAAGAAAGAGAAGAAGAAGAGGAAGAGGAAGAGGTGGAAGGAGAAGTGAATTTTGACGCTGCTACTCCTCAGATTCGGTGGTATCCCGACGCTGCTGCCTTCCCAATTTGTCCAACCTAAGTTCCATTTTCTCTTCATTTCCTTTTTCATTTAAATGTATAAAGTTGAGATGGATTGTATGGAAATGGATTTCGAGTTGTTGATAATGTTCTGACTCTCCTTCAGGATTTACTTTGAGTTAATGTTGATTTGGTTATTTTGTGTTTATTGTTTTGGATGTTGTGATTGATTAACGTAATTGTATGCTTAGGTAACAAAATGAGAGGGTGAGTCGGATAAAATGATTAGATCAGATTAATAAGAGTTAGGCGATATAATTGACCATTTAATCAATCTAGTCAGCAATTTTAAGGAGAGAGATCCCGCGTGAGATCCGATTGTTTATTATAGAGCTTTAGATATAATTAGAATTATGGGTAATTTGTGAATTGAGAGATTGTAAGTTCCATAATTAGATTAGGGTTTACAATTTAGGGTTTAATGGTTATAACTTGAGAGAGGGTAATCAACCCTATGACCATCTAGAAGTGACATCTTATAAACACATAAATAGCTAGATTAACATTAATGATAGGTAAAATGCCCTCTCTTATAACTTGATTAACTCTCTTGACAGATTTCCATTGTGACCTGTGTGACTGCTCAGTTTAATTTTGTTTTGTTGAAATTTTCATTTTTCAATTCTTGAATCAATTTCTCGTATTTACTTTCCGTGTTCACTTATGCAGGTTTTATATCTTTTTATTCATTTCTTTGAGCCTTAGATGACTTAGGATTAGGCTGGTACCCTCCTTGTGGGATCGACACCTCTTATACTACAGTCGCTACCTGTGCAATTGCGATATTTGAGGGCTTATAAATTTAAAGCTCGAATGACATGATCACACAACACCAAATTCAATAAATATAGGATAATATAAACAATACCTAAGAGAGAAAGAACACAATACACAATAGAGAGATGCCTACAACATGTCTTCGACTTCGATTTTATCGCAGATTTGGAATGGGGAAGCTTAGCCCTCCATAGGTCTCTAAAACATTCCCAAAATCAATCCATGTTATGTTTTGTCGTTAAAATGTTGTTTTATATTGAAAATTAGGGATCTAGGTGGTCACACAGTTAGATACACAGTTGTGTGTCCAACCATATATGTCATAAAATGTGCTTAATTCGTGAACATACACAACCGTGTAAGTAGATACACGACTTTATATATTCCAAATCATCTTCAAAGCTTCACTTTCTTGCAATTTGTTATCCCGTCTTCACCTCAAACTGTCTCCTTATTTCGTATTGACAATTGAGTTTTAACATCAAGAGGATGACTCAAAGAATGTGCGATTGAGCCCAAGTTTATTATATAAATTGGCAACATTTTTATGACTTTTACTACACTTTTTGACTCCTATTTCTAGATTTTGTGCTTTAATTGACTCTTGAGTGTGTACCCTTATTTTATGTAGTTTGATAGTGAAATTGTCACAAATCAGTATTACTTGCACTAATTAATTTTCTAAGAACAATTGATACTACAAACTACCATTGTTCATTGTAGGAGACTCAAGGAGAAGGGATTCAAGAAGAAGATGTAGAGTCGAGGAAGGCTGAAGTGGAGTCAACAAGAGAACAGGCGCAACAGGAAGTTCGCCGTGGCGAAATATGAAGGAATCCAAGCAAAACTTTTAGGAAAAGTTCACCGCGGCAAACCTTCAAAAACTTGAACCATTTTTGGAAAAAAATTACCTACTATGCGACCCGATCCAAATCATCCTTCATTTAAAAACCTACCAAATTAGGGTAAGAGCCGACAGATATACCGAGACAGAAAAAAGTCACACCCCTGGCTCTCTCTCTCAACTTCGACCATCATCTATTACCTCTCTTCCATTTTCCATCGTCACCTTCATCAATAGCTGCTACCATGGATGCTTCTGGTGAGTCTCTAGTTGTGAGTTCTCCCGAAGCAATGCTTAGCTGAACACCTTTTCCTTTTGAAGATGTAGCAATGGTTGGAGTTCAATGGGCTTTAAAGGAGAGTTGTTTAATCATATTTAGCTGCATTGTTATGAACTCCAAAGTTTCGGATTTGTAATTTGTAGTTGAATTTTCTTGATTAGAGTTTAATCAAGTGTTGAACAATTAATGTGTTATTAGGTTTGTTAATGTAGAACTTGGAGCTTTACTATATGAAGTCTCATATATGTCTTTTTTTTTTATTTTGTTAAGTCTCTTTTATCTACCTAGTTGTGTTTGACATTGAGATGAGGCTAGATCCCTAAATGACCAATTGCATTAACTTACCCATTGCACACACTAAGATGCATTTAACAAGATTTTAAGAAATGGAGTTCATTGATTAAAACCTTAGACTTAAAGAGTTCTTTAAGGTTTGTCATTTAAAACTTAGTGAATTTCACTCCCACCAAGATTTATTTTGAACTATGATAGTCAAAGCTCATTTTTCAAGAGGATTCTATCACATTTGATCATTGTTTTAACTTTCAATTTATTATTCCCAAAAATCCAAAAACACTTTTTATACATTTCTCTTACAATTAGTGCAGTTTTGTTAGTTTTCTTAAAGAATCAAAACCCCATTCCTAATTACTTTGGTTTGCATTTCACGACATTTAGGCTGGCTTAGGTCCATTGCATTAGGTTCTAATTAAGTGAGACGACCCGAGGTTGCATTCTATATTGCAATCTTTGGAATTAAAATTTTTATTCGACCTCCAAGGGTAAGAGTAAAAGACAAATCGAACCAAAATGGCGCCATTGTTGGGGAACCAAGCAATTGGTTTTCTTTAGGTTAGCCGTTGTCATTTTATTTCTCATTGAGGTTAGGAACCTTTTCTTCTATATTTCGTTTTGCAAGGTTTAGTGTCATATTTGTCAATAGTATAGGATTTTTATTTTTCTTTGCATAGAATTTAAATTTTGAAAACACAAATAAAGCATACATTCACAGTTGGACTTTTATACTTAGCATTCTTTTTGCACTCACATAGTAACCAAATTACATTGACAATAGAACTTATAATGAATCATTTCGATCAATAATTTTTCAAAGTTAAAGAGTTTTTATAATTTCTCCCTATTAATTTACTCATAACAAAATTGATAAGCATAACCATTAAGTACCTCCCCAACATTTACATTATACATTGTCCTTATTGTACAAAATATGTGAAAACAATGAAAATCATAGAAAACAACGGAAATGATGTTATGATAGTTAGTACTCCCTAAAAATAAAATTTGTGGGCCTTGTCCAATGTCATCAATATTAGTCTTAGGTTAGTGAAATATGATCTACTTCTGCTCGTAAGGGATAGATTTCCTTTATAACCTATATAACACCGTTAATTTGTAACTTAAGTATGATAATCATGATCCAATGATGAATGGACATCAAAATAAAATTAAAATTGTCATTTTAAAACTACAAAAGCAAACTAAATCTACTATTTATATCCTAAAAGCTACCAAATTAAAACAAAAAATATAAATATTTGGATTCCTCCTAAGTAGTGCATTTTATTAGTTTCAAATTTTTTCATTGATTTTAAGAATAGATACTTGACTTGCGCTATGATACTTTTTGTATAATTTGACTATACAATTTAGATGTGAGTTCTTTTTAAAATTTTTCATTATCCTTAAAAAGGAAAGGAAAACAAAAAAAAAGTATAAACAACTAAGCATTAAATCAATTCACTCTGCTAGCTTCAAAATAAGATAAAAAATTGAAGCTAAAGAGTTATGCTAGTTGCCAATAAAAATAGTTACCTAATTGACTAACCAAGATTATTCATGATAAGGTGTATACTCTTGCATCAAAAGATTTCGTGACGTTTAAACAAGCTCTAAATAGTCTTGTTTAATGTTAAATTTAGTGTTTAATAAAGGTTATGAAAAAGTTGATATTTTATACATTAATTTGGATTGTATGGATTGAGTTAGTTTGAAGGAATGTGGTGCAAATTGCAACAACTTATGAATTGTTGCAAGTATCTAAGTGCCAATAACTTGATGACAATTGCAATTTAATGAATAATGGAGAATGTTGATTAATGTGATAGATTTGTTAAATACTTTCTTGGATTTTTTTAAAAAGTAAATAATAATTTATTTCAAACCATGAAAGCGTTCATATGTTATGTAACACAGTAAGGCAATACATTTGCAAAATTATACTAAACTAGGAACATGCGAAGTAATTTGTTTAGTTTGGAAACATTAAGGAGTTTATAGATTCCAATGTCTTCTTGAGTATGCACTCAATTTCTCCACCATTTGATGAGCCACAAATGTTTATCTAATTTAGCAAACTAATCTTTGAGCTAATAAATGTTGGTTTGTTTTAGTGTTATTGAAAATTCTTTAATTTCTCTCAAACCAAATTGAGTAATTGTATAATTCAAGCCGAGACTAAGACAAATCTTGACTTGTCTCATGGAAAGATATTTCTCCCCATCTCAAGTTATTGTCCTAATCATTCTCCAAGCATATAAGATTCAAAATGTGTTGAATATTAACCCATAATGAAGTTGTATAATTTCTTGGAATTATTTAAGTTATAAGTAATGAAATTGACTTGTTAGAGGACAAGTAAATGTTTAAGTGTTGAGAAATTTGATTAAAAGTGTTATTTTTAGCATAATTTTGATACAATTATGCTTGTATTGTTTACTTTTTTATACGAATTGAAACTTAAAATTAACTTTGTTTTATTTAAGATCTTGTTTTACTCTCTTAATGAAGAAAAAACAAAGTTCAGAGGGTTTAAGTCAAGCTGGAGCAACTTTGGTAGATACTAGGCTAAGAAACAAAACATTTTTTGAGAGAAGAATAAAGAAATTTTATTAACACTAACTAAGCTATTACACCATTACAAAGGTTTTACAAGATCCATAAAGACACTTTAGTTGTTGTAACTAGCATAGGAACTTAATTTTAAAGATTCAAAATTTCCATATGATTTTCATGCCTACAATGAGACTGTTTTGTACATTTCTAGCTAGCAATAGTTCTTTAATCCAATTCAGCGTGTTTTATGTCAAAAGATGTTTTTCAGTAACTACCCCTTTGTCTAGTAGTTTGTTTCTTTCTCACCAAATTGAATAAATTATGGACATGAAGCCAATTTTGAAGACAACTGCCCAAAAATGCTATTCTATTTTGTTTTGCAAATTTGTTGAGAGGGCTTACAAGTTAGGACCAAACGATACCCTAATCCATCCCACTAGACCTACTTTCACATTACAAGAGCTCTGCCCATACTAAAGGGTTCAAATACACCAAAATCACTTCATATCATTATATATATTGATTTATGCTTAGATTATTTATTTTATCAATTATTGTCCATTATACACTAATTTAATGTGATTATAAGGACTCAATATTAATTGAAAATTTAAAATTCTTGCTATATCGGTTTGAGATCATGTTCAGATTTTGAAACGGTGCACTTTTAACACGAGTTATTATAGATGATATGGCAGCGTCAAACTTGTAATCGATTGAAAAGCAGTGTGTCTGATCCATCATAGGGATTTTGGTGGACCTTCTGAGCTGTGATATTCAAGTGATAGAGGTGCCAACCATGAAACAGTTAAGAGTTCAGTGAGTATTTTGAATGAAATAAGTGCCATGCATGACCCTGGTTATTGAGATCATAATTTAATATATTAACAAATGGCTAAGTACAGTACAGATGTATCCTTCTTTCTTTTTTAATAGACTTCACCATGTTTAGGTATCAAAGATCTATCCTTCCACTCTTTCCACTATCCTATCCTGGTACTTAACGGCTTCCAGTTCTAGAGATCCAGTTACACCTTACTTTCCTTTATTGCTCTCCACTACTGTTTACCACATCTGGAAGGAACGTAATGCCCGAACCTTCGCGAATGAAGCCTTGGCGGAGGAGAGAGTGCTTTCGGGCATAATCTCCCATGTTAGGGAACTGCTTAGCCTAAACACCGAGATGAGATAATTTAGCTTAGTTTTGTGTTTATTAATAGGTTAATTGCTGAGTTTTTCAGGTTACTGTAGATGAGATTCTCTTTGGACTGCCCCTGTTTGCTTCGAGGAGCTTCTCAGCTACTTTCTCGGGGGTAGTTTGCAGGCCATTTTTGGGCCTAAATTGTGATTGGTTGACTTAGGATTTCCATGGAAGGTAGACCATCGGCTGGCATTTCTTGATAGTCCAAATGTTTGGCTTGGGTAGCTTTCCCTAGGCTTGGTGTTTTTCTTATCTTGATTCCCATTTTTTTAGGCTATCTCTTTAGCTGGCTGAGTTGTAATAGGTATAGTCTGAAAACTATTTGTATATATTCATTTGCTCATTAATTTATTTACTAATTTACCAAAATAAAAATGAATAGATTGGTTTGGAAGGTAATATTTGGGAAAAGTAATATGAAGAACTACAATTATGTAGAGAACCATTACTGTAAATAAAATTAAAAATAAAAAGCAAGATGTGTTCCTCAAAATAATGGAATAAGAATATATAAAATTGTTTTTATAGCGCAAAAAAATTGGGTTAAATCACCTTATTTTCGTTAGAGTGTTCCAACTTTGTGCTACTTAATCTTGTTCATATATTTACATCAACCTTATATAAATATACGAATAAGATTTAATAAAAGATAATATTAACTAATAACCAAATCAGGATGTATGTTAAAAAAACCTAATCAAAGTCATTTATTGTGGATTTCAGAGTCGGGATCCAAAGAGTAAGAATAACATGTTCCCTAAACTAGTTTTCGTCAATTAATTTGCCAGCTAGGCCATATGGGACGGCCGTTTGATGCCAGACCAATCCACAGATAGAAGACAAGGACAGAAAGGACATTACGGCACGACAGGAAACACAGGTTGGCTAGTGGCTACTGAGATTACTTTACCCCACCTGGATCTTCTAAATGTGTTTTGTCCCGGCAACCGGTGAACATTGTTGAGCCAAATATGGTTTGACTCTCTGCCTTCTCCAGAGCAAAGGGAGTTGTGAGCAATATGAGGATTGTAACGCAAAATGAAATGACGATTCTAATTGGTGTAATGAGGATTGCTACTGCAGTGAATTATTGAGCCATTTCCCAAAACTACAAATTGCCCTTTTTAAACCATAATTCTTGTACCTGCTTAGTAGAAAACCAAAGATCATGTTTTAGCACGGTATAGATACTGGCTTCTGGAATTGATCAACATAACAGCATAGATATTATCAATATCCTTAACAAGTGAACATAGATGAGAAACAAAAAATTAAATGAAAAATACAATCCTGTAAGCTTCAAGATAAAAATGCAGGAATACCAGCAATGAGTTCTCCATTGCCAATCAACCTCTTCCACTGGGTAGTAACTTGCTTATACATGATTCTGACTCTTGCTGCAGATATATTTAAGAACAACCTTTTCCTCAACTTCCTTAATTTCCTCCCAACCCTGATCTTGAACCTGCATAGTTTGATCCTCAGTAACCATGGCCCTCTTCGAGAATCCGCGGCTTTTAGTGTTTTGTAGATCAAGAACTGAGCTCGTCGTTGACTTGACTCATCTGGGTCTTCGCTATCCAGTTTGGAGTAATCATAACGTCTAGTCACTTGAGCCATTTTTATCCAAGCCACACTTTATCTGATAAGGCTCAGAGAGCTTTGAAAGAGCTCCCTGAGAACAATATAGAAGTAATAATAAATTGATGAACTGATGTTTAGCTGAGGATGTTATATTTATACGAAGAGGAAGGGAAAAAAAAGTGTAGGGTTGGTAGTTGAGGTCATAAGGTGATGAAGGAAAGCATGTGCTTCAATCTTTAGTATGAAAATAATATGGAAGCTTTATTCTCTGAGCTGGACTCAAATCAAATTTTGAAAGCTAGATTAGCTAATTTAGTTTAGTTAAATCCAATAAAGGGAAACGTTGCAGGCTACCCTACTTGATAGGATCAAGCTATCACGTAGAGGATGGTCAACATAATGCAGTACGAAGTTATTTGAATTACCAAATTTTGGAGTAGCGTACCAATCACATGCAAATGGTTGTCTTTGGGGTTAATTCATTATGCCGAAATGAGATGGGGAAAAACAGAAGAAAGCAAGGATGCTCTCGTATTGATTCATAGGGTTAGGCTATTGATTTAGATAGAGCAAAAGGACATGACAGGTTACGCAAGCACGATTTGGATCTTGCTTTAACATAATATAACTGTTACGTTTTGACTGCCTTTCATTTCTTGTGATAATTAGCTGTAATCAAATAAATGTTTTAATTGGCAAAAATATCAATTTTTTTTTCCTTTTATCTAGGGGTTGTCTCATTTTTGGTATAAGATATGGAATAATGGATTGATTTTTTATACTATTTATAGTTTAATTTGTTCGATTCTTTAATAATTTAAGAGAAAAGAAAGAAAAAAGACTATACAAATTCCCAAAAATTTATCATGTATATATATACTAATGCCATTAATATTTAGCAATATATGGATAAATTTCTCCTATGGTAAAAAATGTACAAATAAAACTTGTATATTACTCATATTCAATAAGAGTAAAAGAAGGACTGGACTCGATATTCTTAATAAAAGAAAATAGAATAATCAAAATAAGCCAAGGCGATATGAATCAACCATTTTTTTTCCCATAGGTGGTTTTTTAAGGAACTAGATTTATCTATTCTTTATATTTTCATTAATATTCAAGAGTTCTCGTGTAATTTCACACCTTTTAAGATCTCTAAAAGTAGACAAAATCATAAATTTAGGAAAACTTACTAGATTCATTACTAATCATGAATTTTTTTTTAGAATTGAAATATATTCATTAAACTAAATGAATACAGTACCATATAATGTGGTTAAAAAGGATTAGACATGAGGTCTTTGCATTACCTTTATAAGCCACTTGACTTACAAAATAACCTTATGACCCCCACCATAGACAAGTGTCCAAACTTTAGGTTGTATATTGCCCATGTATTGTCACTTGCTCCAGTTTTCTTTCGCATTAAAGCTCCTTCCGGCATACCTTTCTTCTTATAGTCTCTCTTCTTTTTTGCAAGCTATATGTTAGCCCAAAGCCTTGATAAAACAAACACACATAAGAGAGAGGTGAATTATGTTTAACTAAAAAATTTTTTAAGTACTTTCAATTTGTATAATAGACAGATCCCAGTTAAAAGAAATAACAGTTTGTTAGATAATAAAGCCATTTAAACGCCAGGAACCTGTTGAGGAGATAAGAGTCTGTTAAACAACAAATCATGTTAAAGCAATTTAAAAACAACAGAAGGAGTTTGTTAAACTAAAAGGAACCTCTTGCGAAATTAGAAAATAGGAACCTATTTTAAAAGTGAAGGAGTCTCTTGAAAAATAAAAACGTAAACAATATAATACGAAAATTTAAAAGTTAAGAGGAGAAAAAGAATGACAATATCGATTTATACTAGTTTGACTTATAACCCAAGCCTATATCCAATCCCTAAGTATTCAATTTAAGTGTTTCACTATGAAATTTAAGTAGTAATTTGACGAGCTTCTTTAAGTTCACAAGTAAATATTTATCAAAATTCTTCAACCTTCCACACTAGTAGTATTTATCTAACCTCTACAAGCTCTTAACGAATGACAAAGTAATTTGCTCAACATGAGCTTCCATGATCACTCTCTCAAAATAATTTTTACTTTCTAA
>JANZLX010000002.1:29360206-29373268 GCA_025531955.1 Erythroxylum orinocense
TATTACATAAGAGATTAAATAAATAAATTTATTTAAAAATAATTTATCTTTAAGCTTTATCTAATGTGTAATTATTATCAGTGATAAAAAATATAAATATATTAATATTAAAAATCAAACAAGTTTTTATTTGAAAAGAAAAACATAAAATAAAAACATAAAACGAAAGCTAAAATTTATAACAGAAAAATAGAAGTAGAACTAAACAACCTCTTAGTTTGTAAAATACTTTACTTCTATTTGACATAAACAAACCCAATTTATGTAAGTCTCCATCAATAAGTTTAAAGACAAGATTAACGATAAAAAATATATAATTTCAATTTTAAAATATATTTCAATCTGCATAATCCAAGTTAAGGTATCATGACAATTCTTACAATCCCTTGGTTTCATCCCTGAAATTTGGTCCGTTTCTTCCTTTCAAAATACCACTTCATTAATTATTTGTGCTTTACATTAGAATTGACCTTAATTGATACTAACAATTAGAGAACAACTAAACTCACAAATCAACTGATCAAGCTCGAATTAACCAAGCCTCAAACCAAAAAACTTTAAACCAAAGCCCAAGTCCGAACTCAACCTAAAGCTCAACCTTTATAAGCAAAATGACGTCAGTTTTGCTAAAAAGTTGTTTTATATTTTTCTTGTTTTTAAAATAATTGAGCCGAATCAAGGTAGACTTGAGTTGTAACAGGCTATCTTAGGCCAAGACAAGCCTAAGCCCAACCCATCGCCATATAACAACATAGTGCTATATATTCTAAGTTAAATATAGATGATCGTTCGGTTCGTTTGAAGTTGAAAGAAAATCAAGTTCTATAAGCTAGACACTGAGATTACAGGTCTTAAGAGACAAAGGTGCACGAATAAAAACTAAAAGGATGAGGATGCAATCGACTAGATATTAAGACACTAGTTCAATTCCAGTAACTTCCAAACAGTCAAGATTTTAAATAACAGACTTAGAAACAGGAAAATTTGAACAAAAATGACCAGAATATGGAGAAATATAAAATCGAAAAAAACTGTCATTTTGTATTCATTAATCTTCCATCCAACCCAAACAGCGTTTGCAACTCAAGTCAGCTAAAGTGCAACGGTGCACCCTATTAATGCGTTACCCTTTGTCATGAAACTTCGACAGCTTTCCACCAAAACATTTGCACCTTTGAGATAAAGGTAAAAGCCCACCAAAGCACGTAGAAAATGTTGAAATTATGTGCAAATCAGGTTACAAACAAAGACAACCACACGAACCCAACTCCAAAAGACTGAGCGCCAGCAAACACGGAAATTTACCCAAATTGCTGAAGTTCATGCAGCTTCAGCACACTTAATCAGAAAGAAGCATTTGTGAATCCTCACCATGGTTAGCTTTCAGTTATGAGCTTCAGCAGTTCAGTAGCCTCTTTCAATCGTCTTTCTGTGTTTTCTCTCCCTGCCACAGCTCGGGGATTCCTGCACAAGGATAGAAATAATTTTTCCTCAGTCATCTGCATGTATGTGCTCATGTTTCACCATAACTCATTCCAATTTACGAGTGCTGTTGCTTACCTCTTCTCAGTGGCTGCCTTCCTCGTTAGTTCTTCTACAAGACTATGCAACCTCTTCAGCAGAGCAGGCGACTTGTGCATTGCTTTAACACCTTCATATCTTAAACAGATTTTCTTCAGAATCTCTGACGCAATGAAATATCCTTCTTCCTTGTTCCTGGAAAGTAATTAGGAGACTCGGTTCAGGTGTGGTACAAAGGAAACTTATGCTTGGTTTCTCAATCTGTAAATATGACGAGGGAAAAAACCTTAGCAACTCCCAAAGAATAATTTCTACTGATCCATGCGCATTAATAAGCACGTCAGTTAAATGTGGATAGCAAGTAAGGTTCCGAAGAGTGGAAAGTGCATGCTTTAGGACTTCCTGATCTGGTATGCTTCTGCTGACAGAACGGATCTGGTTCAGTAATTTGGCAATTGCTCCAGCATCCACAAGCTCCTCGCAACATCTCTTGGAATGTTGTGTGGCATGGTCTGTGAGGAGGTGTGATTATAATAGAGTCCACAACGATTCAGAATAGTTTTTATTCATCTAGCTCATTCTTCAAACTATATGACTGAAGCTTATTGCACATAGAACATGGTAGATACATCAAGATTTGGTTTTTTAGCATAACACTTCAACAAATTGTTAACATTTTGTTGCTAATAAACTCTTTTCGCATAGTTATAGAGTTTTAGCTAGTAGCAAAACATTAGTTTTAATTAGTGTTGCTCGCTGTTTTGTGAAACCCATGACAAAAGACTATAAAATGAGTCTATTTTACTAAACGGCAAGCATCTCTAACTTAATTAAAGCATCATAGTAAAAGGAACTTATAGCACACACAGCACGATACACTGCACCTCAAATATACCATAAGCATAATCCACTTTGTTTTGAGCGATTTGTGACCTCAATCTCCTAGACGTGGTTAATCAAGGATTCAGAACAAAGAGTTGGTGACTTCCTCAAAGAAATAAGTGAACAATTGGTGAACACGGTCTCTAAGAGGAAACAAATACTGCTGTTTGTAACAATATTTCCATAGAAATTTACACTAATAGGACAAGTGAAATCCCAAAATAAGGAGAATTTCTTACCCAAAGTTGCACAAATATGAAGAATTCCAGTAACCCTTTTCTTGCTCTGTAGTTCTGCAAGTGCCAGCTTAAGTCTGTTAATAATACGCATGCTGTCATCCACATTTTTAGCAGAATTTTGCATTCTACACCGTAAATCTAAAAGCTGCCCTCTTGACTCTTTCCGCACAAGGTAACCTCTCCAGTGTGACTGCATAAGTTACAATATGATAAACCATGAACAGACTAACTTGAGCTAAGGATATAAACAGCTGAGGAAATATCATCCAACCATGCATGAAAATGAACAAAATGAGTCAATAGCCCGGTAGGCTAAACAAGCCTTACACCCAACATAATGCAAATTATGAAAGAAGTTACAGACCTTTCCAAGAAAACAGTAGATTAAAGCAGACCTCATACATTATACTGCATTTACATTAGACATAAACTAAAGGAAAATATATTCAGTGGTCTAATATGTTGAACAGCTTTTGCAATATTGTATAAAGGCCTCAACAAAGGTAGTCCACTCTTGTTGAAACTAAGCATGGTACACGTCTGAATGAATGCTGTTAAACATGATCATAGAATTTTGAGATCTGTTAATCTTACTTGAATGACAACAATAAGTTTCCTGTGCCTAATAGCCTTTTGCCTACCAAACCAACCTCGAACATGTGACTGTATAACAATTGTGAATTTTGCTCTTTGTTTCAGCTGTAAAATACTTCTCCACCACCGCTGTAGCTTCAAAACTGAAGATAATATGGTTTTCAATTCAAATCTCTGACTTAAATCAATTGAGCTTTCGAAGTTGGAGCATGAAGTGGCAGTTTCTTGAAAACGGGATGTCCCTAGAAATAGAGACAACATAGTTTGCTCATGTTAAGAGAACCATAATTGATTCAACTTCAATAAAAAAAATTGTCAAAGAAAAAAAGCAGGTGAATTAGAGTTCACAAAAAATATGGGCAAGATACCTAAGAGCTTATTTCGAGTAATTTGGGCCCGGACAAATTGCTGAACTCTAATCACATCACTTTTTTTACTACAAAGTGCATTCCAACTATTGAAACACCGAATAGCACTTTGAATCTTCACTACAGCTTCTTTTAGCAACAGAAAGCTCTTCCTTTTCAGCCAAGCACAACAGTATCTCTGCATTCATTGAAGTAAAATAATATACTTGGGGAAATTTTCACTTTAACCAAATAAATGAGATAAAATGCCATCCCATGGAAAGAGGTAGATAAAATTGGGATTACAATACAGCCTTCTCCAATGTCCCATTTTGTCAAGATTAGGACTAGTAATAGCCAATATTTCAGTAGAAAAAGAACAATGATAATTATTTGCATAGGTTGATTTCCAGTTATCAAGTGATCATTAAACATAATAGTAGTGATTGAACAACACCTAGAAGCAACTGTATGTTGTCCAATCAATGAACGGTAAGAATGTTGAGCAATCATTCGGTTTCAAGAATCAAACATTTCATCCCTTCTAGATCTTTAAATAAAATCTTAAGTTACATTTTGCCTTGGCCATGTATAAAGAAGAGATAGGAATTGTCTGGAGAACCAAGGATGCTGAGAGAAATTGGCACAAGTCAGATGTTTGGTTTATAATACTAAATAAACTACACACGATATGAAAATTCAAGACTTATCCTTAAACAACCAAAACCAGTTGAAAAATAATAGTCATAAGCAATCAACAATAAAGCACATAGTTACAAAGATAATCATTTTGAAATGCATCAACCTTTAATGAGAAAAAACTCTCCTAAAAATATATTGCAGGTAAAGGTAGGAAATATTTCACATGAAGATTCTCATAAAAATGAAAAGAGGAACTTTACTTGAAGTAATATAATGAGATGTCTACGCCTAGAAGTTTCTCTTCTTATAATCCATCCACGTAGATGACGTTGAATGATGATGGCTGATCTTGTAGCAACTCTTTGTTGTTCACAAGCCCTCCACCTCCTTAAACATCGGAAATAATTTTGGATTCTTGTTGTTGCTTGTTTCAGACATAAAAATTTCTTTCTCAATGACCAACCTCGATAATGATTCTGTATTTTGGTAGCAGCCAGATTCTGGTGATAGGAAGACCTGCTCAAAATAAAATATCTCCGATAAAGCTGAATTGCAATAGCTGCTTCTGTCTGTGTATTACAGAAACCATTTACACATGAATAAAGTTGTTTATTCAAGCAACATCATATTTGGAGTTTTGGACCTTGCTAACCAGGCACGAAAAGATTTTTGAATAACAGTGGCTGCATTGGCAGTATCGGGAATTGTTGCATTATGATTTCTATTGCTTGCTTTCCATCGCCTTTGACCCATCCAAATCCTTGCTGCTTTCTGAATGAGCACAGCTGATCTTCTTAACTTAACAAAGTTATGCCTTTCAACAATATACTTGCCACATTGCTCAGCAATTTCAGACTGTTTGAAACTTTCTGGATGATGGAAAAATAAACCAAACAAGTGAACAAGGAGAATTGCTAATAAAAACATATATATTTGAAATTATACATTCTGAGAATGATAATTAAGTGAAGGCATGAAAGTCTATCAATGACCCACTAATTCCAATCTTGCCACAAGTTTCTATGATAATTGGTTCAAACACATAAGCCATAAAGTAGCGACAAATAACAATTAACCAAGTTCTTAAGCCTTAGCAACCAAAGATGAGTGTTTGAAGGTTTTCACAAATAAACAAGCAAACTTAAAGATATAGATCTTTCTCCAAGAAAGTTGAACAATAAAGCCAGAGTGAGTAACCATTTTGTATGTTGGTGCTGATATTTTCAGTTGAGTTGTTCTTGGAAGTAGTAATAGCAGGCTTCTCAATGAGTTGGCTATTTCGCTCAGCCATATCTTGCCACCAAGCCTTTATGGCCTTGAACTTTCCAGCAGCATCTGCATCAATGGGGAAACGTAGCATGCAAAACTGTTTGCTTTTAATATTTTCAATCATTTTTCTTACTTTGGAAAACAGTTTATTCAACAAAGGAAAGGACAGTCAAACTTCATCAGTGTGATTACTTTCCCATGTAATTGAAGCAGAAACAATATAAGCAAATTCAACAAGAATATCAAATGAGTTGACCAAGGAACACAACCCGCATGACTGTCAGTAGATAAATCAGAGTAAAACAATTTCTTTGCTAAAAAACCTGAATGCCACATCGAAACCATAATTACAGGAAACCAGACATAAATCCTAGTCCTCAGTTGTATTATCCATCTGCTTTTTATGAGTAGACCCATTCATTTGGAACACATTTAGAAAAATAAAGTATAGAGGCAAGGCAAAATACCTTCTGTATTGTCTGCCTTTGTTTCTTCTTGGCCTAATAGAGCTTTTGAACACACAATATACCTTCCAATGTAATGTCTCCTTTCTGGACTTTGACAGTCACAGCCCAATACTTTATGAAAATTCAGTTGATCCTAAGCAAAAGAAAGGTGGCTGTAATTATTTCTGACATCAGGTATCAAAAACCAAAGCAGCATAACAGTCTAAGCATTACCATTGTTTTCTTCTCAGTCAGTTTTGATGAGAGAAAAATCAGTAGAATTAGAACACTCTGTTCACAGACTGCACCACTATGTTCAAGCATGTCACTGATTTGCAGAACCTGCAAATGCAACAAATTGAACAATGTATGACCTATTAAATAGCCAATAAGACCATTTTTTGCTCACGAAAAATGCCATCACAAACACATTACAACAGATCCCCTTCTAATTATTGTCTATAAAACAAATGCACTTCGCTCTAACTAAACTTATCAATATTTTCTCTCTACATGAAGTTGACATGCCTTAAGCACATAGCAATCAGTCAGAAGATATAGTCAACCATTGCAAGAGTACAAAGTCTCTAAAATTTCGAACTCTTGCCTCAGGAAAATTCCCCAACAATGTAGTCAGTTTTTGTGATAAAATGAAAGTGTAAAATGCATCCAGATAATCCTCAGTCGACACAAAGGATTCTTCAACACTACTTTCAGGAGTATCCTGTAAAAAATGGAAAAGATAAAATCAATACTAGTAATAAAAGTTGCTGCAAACGCAAGAGGCTGGGTTGCCAAAATATGGAACCTTGCGAGAATGAGAACAGCAGAGTTTCTTTAGAAAGTAATAGTCAAGCAAACACCATATGGCTTTCCCATCAACTAAAGATGAAAATCCATCAATCTTGTAATTATATTTTTCACAGATTGCCTGCAAAATAATTAGAATGGTTGGAAAACATATAAAATTACTGCAGAGAGAGAGATAGACAAAAGGGCAGAGGAAGAGAGATGTAGGTAAAAAAGACAGAAATATACCACGTTTTTAACCCAGTTACTGTACCTGGATCCATTTCAGAAGCAATTCCAAAGGAGAGGAACTAAAACATTCAACATTCAAAATTTCCTGTAAAATGGCAAATAGATGCAAGTAATATAGAATATAAACTCTGAAGCGACAAAGATAAGAAATAAAAATGTCAAAGAATGATCCTCAACCATTTCGTTTCTGAAAAGGATAGAGTATTCTTAACTACAAAAAAGGACACTTTTTCTAGTGGATTGCATAAACTAGAAGAAATCAACCAATACGAACCATACCACATAAGTTCCCTGAATTTTTAAGACTTCCTCAACTAAGTTTGTTTTGTTGATCAAAAGCGGCACCTACAGAAGTTAATGATAAGAAAAGGTTACCCTTATAACTTCTGCTAATGCAAATTTTTACATTGTGCAACAATTTAGGTAGAGACAAACCTGCAAGTGAAGAAACATGTTCCAGAGCAAGGAAAGGCTTAATTCCTTGTCTCCATTAGCAATATCATCCTCTGTAACCATCATTCCATCCTCATCATGCAACTTTACACCAGCATGTTTTAAATACTGCAGGGCAAGGCCACAGTTCGCTAATTTTTTCTTACGAGTATCTGAAGGAACAATCATTTTCTGCCACAGGACGAGTTCAGCATGTCAAAAACTAAAAGAGTAGGACTAAATACACCAAGATCTGTGGTGTTCAAGCTTTTCAACATGGGATATGAATTTAACTTGAGGAAGATTTATAATTCACCAGAACATTATCTTTTATATCCTTGAAAATTACTTTTCTTGGGTTAAACAAACAACAAGAGGTTGCTTAAATGAGGACATCATATTCACAATCTTTAAAATATGATATTATATACATCCTACAGATAATCTATTTTCACAATTATCAGTTCAAAGAGAACAGGCCATTATGCGGTAAAATCCCATTCTAAAATGTTTTACACATGAAAGTATAATTGTAAATTATATTAACAACAGAAAGGAAATAGAGAGCCAAAAGAGGAAAATAAAACTTACTGTAAGAATGGATGAATCATTTTGCAAAAGGTGAATGGCTCTACAAAGACGTATTCCATCTTGGAGGTCAAGAAACAAATCTGTAACGCTGAAGTCATACTCTAGAAGGGAACACTACAAATACAACGTCTGTTCGTAAATTGACCAATACATAGTTAAATTAGGAACATAAAGTCAACTTCAAGTTTTTTGCGGAGTTATTCCTGAATAGAATAATCTAAATGGTTTAATGCATTCCTGGACCATATTACTTGAAGAGCACAAATATGGGGAGTAGGTAAGTCTATAACCAAATGGACTGAACCACGTACCTGCGCATAAGATACTTTGTAACCTACAGTCACTAGATGCGCAAGAAGATTACCTTCTCCATGCATTACATCCGACGAAAGAAAATCTAGTTTTATATCAAGCAAAGAGACATAACCTACAGTGAGCATAATAGATCACAACTGTCAAACCTGAACATAGAAGCAATATAAACAATTACCATTAATTACTTGACGACTAGACTTGATACAAGATTGCGCCGCAAACAAAAGTGGAGAACCCCCATCAATTCCATCAATACCATACTTGAGAGGAAGAGTGCTTTGAGATTTAGCTCTATCAAGTATAAGGACCAACAGCAAAAATCTTTTTAAAATAATATTCCCCAAATTTTCATAGTAACCAGGTTTATATAACCCATCAACCATCTTGTTATAGGCATAAGCCTTAGCCAACCCAGTGTGTGAGAAGAACTGCTTCTCAATTACCATCTTCAAGAAGGCAAGTTCTTTATCCGAATTAACTTGTCCATCTGGCAACAAGGAACAACCACCAAAAATGATGTGCAATCCAATACGAAGCCAAATGGGATTGTAGCACATTAAAATCCCCACAGCCTTCTCCTTTATACCAAGATCTGTGATTATGGGGCAATGTGTCTTCATTTTCAACCTTCCTTCATCAATACTCTGAACATTACATAACACTATATTAATGGAACATTATCAATAACAACTCTTTCAAAGTGTCCAATTACCAATCATAGCAGCAATGTTATATTCAATCCACGAGTAGTCGAAAAGAAACTGCACCTTAAGGACTCGAGACATGATATCAAATATCTCCTTGCAACTACCCAAGCTCAAGTAAACCTGCAATCTCTGCATCAAATCATCGAAGCTGCACACATCCTTGAGCAAGTTACTCAGTACACCATGCTGCTTCGCATTCAGGAAACTTCCTTCGAGCTTACTCTCCACATCATGGCCGCCAAGCCAGTCGGAATCTCTCTGCCTTTTTGGACACCGCCACATAGCATCAACTCCAACAGTGCCGCTACAAAGGCAACCCTCCCTCTTCCCCAAACCAGAAGGAGCCACATTTGGGTCTTCATTCATAATCACCGCACAGCCACACGATTTAGGGCTTTGGAAGAGGAAATTGAGCCAAGTAGTTAGGGATTTGGAGAGCGACTTAAGAGACTTCTCCTTCTGAATCTGAAGCTTACGAGATGACAGCGACTGCTCGAGCTCGAAGGCCTTGAGTCGACGGCTGGCATCAGTCTTGCGCTTGGAAGAGCGATGGTTGTGGCGGAGGAAGGAAGAAGAGGAGCGCGGCGTTTCCTTGGAGGCGGTGAAGAAGTGCTGGGGACAAGGAGATGTGAAGACAGAGGAACGGAGGGGACGTTTGGGGGTTTTGAAGTTGGAAATGTCCTTTAAGAGCGAAGAAGACAGCGGACAAGTGGGTTCGCCACCGCCCATGGCGGAGAAGGAAATGGGAGGGAAGGAGATTTTCAAATGTTCAAACCGTGAATGGAGCGATATGATATAGAAGATGACGATTGTATGCATATAAGACAGAAAAATGTGGGCCTCAATTATCAACTATGCATTTCAAATAGAGACCGATTTTGGGCTTTAGATTTCAACGTTTTAAGTCCTTTTTTAACGTTACAGGAATAACATTAGTATGAAAATAATACCCAACTTTACATAATGACTTATTTGCCACAATTTTAATTTTTATACTGATGATAAATATTTTGAGGAATATACTTAAAACAAGTTTCGTCTAATATGGACATTATTAGGGAGGAGAAAAAACTTTCTTAATCTAATTATTTATCTAATCATCTTTCCAATTCTCTCTTCCTTATCCTCTAATACATTAGTCATTTGGTAATAAGAACTTTCAATCAATTTATATTAATTATTGTTGAGAATATTATTATATTTTTAAGAGCTAGTTTTGAGTCATAATTTTTAATTTTTGAGAGCCCTTTGTATAGACTTTAAAAATTATAAAAATTTGTGTTAAATTTTGACAGTGTTTAAAGTTATGTAAATCACGTGCTCTTTAGAGTACACTTCTTGTAATATTTACTCTTTATTAAGAAGCAAAAGCATTGTACTATTTTTTTATCATTCGTTGAATAAGATGTTTTAGTAAATTTGAATTTTTAAGAGGAGATTGAAGAGTAAGACGTAAGTTAAGGAAGACCAAATCACTATAAATAAATTTGCAATCTCTCTTACCTGTTTCTTCTTTGAATTTATATGTGACTTTATATTGTTATAGTATGTGATTGATTCTATTATTCATTCCATCAAGTTATATCAATCTTCTCTATTTTTATAACAAAGCATAAATTTAGAAGGATTTTACATTCATATAATACAAGTGTTTGATAAAGTGTCTTTAGGTGAAATGAGTTTAGACTCATCTAATTCACTCTTCTTTTTAGGCGTCTTTCGGACAACATAAACCCTTTGAAATGAGAAGTTTGTGTATAGAAAATTTGTAGCATTTTACTATGGGATATTAGTTGAGATGTAAGTCAAATGAAGAATGGACATTGGTCAATCGAAGGGTGAGTTAGATCAATCGACATAATTGGAAGTTACCATTTTGATGACTATTTTTCGTATACATTAAATGTGTCTTTGTTTCTAACTATTAGGAAAAAATGTTAATGGTAATAAATATTTCATAATTTGATTGTTGAACAAGTTTTAAGAGTTTTGATGAGGTCTTAAATGAGTTAATTCACATTGTTTCTCCTCCTCACATTGTTTCTCCTCCTCCTCTTGATTCATGACGTATGGTTTCATTACCTCATGACTTCTCTTTGTTTCTACAAATTATATCTACATGCCTCATTTGGATGCCCTTTTTTAAACTTTGCATCAAGTCTGCTCTAACAACTAGAAAAGATCTTGGATGACAATTATTGCAAGCATTGTTGAGTAAGAATCTTAACTTCTCTTTAGATCGAGTGATCGATATGTTGTTTCTATTGTTCTTCGTCACTATTTCATACTCCTCTCACTTTTGAATCTGCCCGTTTTTCCTATGTTAGCAACTAGCTTTTCCTTCGTAAACTCTTTTGTAACCATAATTGTCCTCTCTTATCCCTCATCCCTTCTTCCTTTCTCTCCTCTTATTTTCGTACTCTCCTAAACTTTACTTATGTCACTATTCTTTGTTTCCAAATATCTCTGCTCCTCTCAGCTTCATTTTTACTTCTCCTTCTTCTTCTTGCTAAGGTTCTCCTTAAGACATCTCCCTAGCTCCATATCCTTGGTTCAAGTGCTCCTCTCCTATAGTTAGAGGGGTACTTTGGTCTAAACAAAACTATCCTTTCCTACCTAAGCACCTTATTATTATTTAAGGTAACTGCCATTTGAACTTTTTCTCTAACTCCTCCTCTAATGAATTCCCCCCTTTTGCCTCCACCTCTCATCCTTGTAACCCCCATCCTAGCTATGAAAATAAATATGTTCCTTCATCTATTTCTTCCTTTAATTAGAAGAGTTGGAAATAGGTCCTTGGTTATACAACATACCTCTCTTTGCATTATTATCCTTTACACGATATAGATAGTAGAACTATAGTTGCTATTGAGGTATAAATAATCAAAGTTGGAGTTATTGCTTAAGAGTCTTCCCTAGTCAAATTATCCATGGTCCTTTCTCTCTATTTCCTACAATCTCAATATGGAAACGTAAGGTCCAGAATAACAACAAGCTACAAGATGTTCTCCTTATTGAAGATAATTAACTAATTTTCTCATTTCTTTCTCAAAATGATACATTTAAAGTGATAGAAGAATTCCTTGGCACCTTAGACAATTGCCAATATTCCTATAAAAATGGTTGTCATGCATTAATTTAAGTGTGATTAATCAAGAGAGCATTCTAATATGGGTGAATTTACATAGTGTTCATTAGAGTATTGGATCATAAAAGGTTTTAGCAGGTTATCTACCTTCATTGGCAAGCTATTCTGTATAAATGAGCACATGATTAAGAAAAGAGAATTGGATTTGCTAAAGTGTGTGATACCATAGATGTTGGGTCCCATTTTCGGAATCCAAACTCTTAACAGAATACCGCGATACTAGAGCATGGTTCCTTGCTTAACACAAGTTCTCATCTTTTTTTTTTCCACTACCATATCTCAGCTGTAAAAATTAGCAATTCACGATCAACGCTTATCATCTCACCCTCATTATACACAAAGCATAACTCACTATGTACATTCCAAAAATAAATACATTACGAACACTACAACATCAATCCCAAAACTCCGAATCCAAAAATATAGATACAACTTCAAATACACATGGCATAAATATACCAAAAATTCTCAACATGACTAAGATCCCAGTCTCACAATAAATTAGCTTAAAATACAACATGTGCATAACCTAACGAATGCCTTTCCCTTCTTTCATTCGATCTCGTTCTCATTACCTAGAGAGGGGAATGAGAGGGGGGTGAGCTTAAAGCTTGTGGGTAACAAGTTTATAACAAAGAATAAGCAAAACCGTTGAAATGTTCATTTGTTATAAAAACTCAAAATGAATTCATAAAATGTTTCGTTCTCAAATTCTCAGTCCAAATTTGCCATTCAAACATAACACTCATAGTCACAAATATCATCATATAACATTCAATTATGCATCATTCATAACCATACAAAGAATGCCATGCACAAACAAGCGGCTCGAGGGTTCCATGAAACAGAATGAGGAAACCGAAGTTAACCTCATGAACAGAATGAGTC
>JANZLX010000002.1:29417539-29428279 GCA_025531955.1 Erythroxylum orinocense
CTTACCAGTATTGACATAAATAATTAGCTCCAAAAATTAATCCATCAAACCTCATAAGTCATGTAAATCATGCTTAACTCATCAAGAAAATTTCGGGGTCCAACAATAGAGTGACAAAGGAGCTTCCCGATTATATTCATATTATGGGAATAGGCTAAAACAACTCTCTCTATAAGTGTACCATTTTAGTTACTTATAGTTGAAAGCCTATTCTTAAAATGCATCGAAAGAAATGGAAATCTGTATGGAAAACCTTAAAATGGGAGATTATTTCAAGATAATGGTGATAGAGGTCTATGATATGGAAGTGGAGCAAATGAAGGAGTAAAGTATAAAAAATTAGGCATAAAGCGACCATCTTATTGAAGATGTGACTTAATTGGAAGATCAGGAAGTTGTGAATGCAAATGTTATTAACCTCGTTTAGGATAAGGCTCTAAACTCTCCTAATGATATAGGTGTGTTGAATGACATTATAAATAATCTAGATGATCAAAATAGAGAAGAAGGTGATATTGTTCTTGGAAGAAAAGAAAATGGGATTAATATAATTGAGCTGATGGGAAATGAAGGTGATACAATACATGGCAAGCTATTAGGCTATTCACAACATGTACCAGTATTAGACCTAATGGAAAATGCCTCTATGGAAGCCAATGAAGACGGATATCAAAGTTCTAAGAATAGGAAATTAAGGATAAGAAATAGAAGAAGAGTTCCATAAGTAAAGCCATTCTTAAATGACTTTTATAATATAGGATGTTCGTGGATTGAATTACCCCAAAAAGCTTTATGCTTTAAAGGATTTTTTTCACTTTGGAACATCCATAGCTCTTAAGTCTACTATTAGAGATAAATATTAGATTTGAAAATTTGAATAAGTTGAGGATTCTGGGTATAAATTGGAAGGTTATTTTAAATCATTAACTTCATTATTATGGGAGAATAGTTTTGGCCTATAACTCTAATTATATTAATGTGAAAGAGTTATGGTTTTCTAATCAAGTTATACATGTTTTGATTCAATTCTTCAATGAGCTGAGTAAAAATGTTACATCTCTATTATGTATAGATTTATCTTTAATTTTTAGAGGAAGAAGTTATGGGAAGGTCTGAAATAGAATCAAGTTGACAACTCCCCATGACTAGTATATGATGATTTCAATACAACTCTCTATAGATCTAAAGATAAAGGAAATTTTAGTCTAAGGAATTATACATCTAAATTCATGGAGTATGTGGGAGACTTGGATCTTGAAGATCTAAGATATGAAGGACATTGATTCACTAAGAGCAATAAAGAAGAGGGAAGATTCTTAATTTAAAAAATTGGACAAAGCCTTGATGAATCTTGCATGACTCTCTATGTTCCTAGAACCTAAAGCAACATTTATGGATCCACTCTTCTCGGATCATTCCTCAATTTATATTGGAAATCTATTTCAGAAGTTATGTAAAAGATCTCAATTTAGATTTAATAATCACCTTACTTTTGATGATAGATTTTAGGAGGTAGTTGAGAGGTTTGGTAATTGATGTAATGGCTCCAAAAAATCCATTTAAGTTCAAAAGCTAAAAGCTATCAAGAAAGAACAGAAATCTATAAATGAAAAAAGGGGATCCAAATCTATTTTATTTGTACATAAAGCTAAGCTTCTAAGGATCTAACAAAACCTCTCGAATAATCCAGTACATGTGGAGTTACTAAAATAAGAAAAGATTGCTTTAAGATGCTACTTAAGTAAGGTTGAGGAACATACTTCCCTTCTGAAGCAAAGGTTTAACAATAATTGGTTAAAGGACATAGATAAATGTACTAAATTCTTCTTTAGTTCAGTTTTGAAAAGAAGAATATCAACAATATTGGCTCTATTGTCTCTAAAAAATATGTTGTGATTTCTAGCCAAGATGATCTTTTAAATGAAGCTATGATATTTTTTAAAAATTCAATTGGCTCTAGCTCTTTTAGCTCTTCTTCGGTTAAGTTTTTAAGGGGCTCCATTGAAACTTGGATTGGCCAAGATGATAACTTTATTCTTATTAACCTCGTCTATCCCTTTAGTCATGTTTAACTAACATAATCTTTTTAATTAAATCTAACTATCAAACAACCAGGAATAAGCTCTTTAAATCTAGTAGGATAGTCACATTATAAACTAGGAAAATAGATTAATCTAGGCAACAACCACATAAGCTTGTGTCATTTAACCTATATTATGTTATCCTTAATGATTCATCACCATTAGTTTACCATAAATGAATTCAAAATATAACTATTAAGTATTGTATTCCATATTCTGGCAATGAGTTTATATATAAACAATCTATTGAGAATGAGAATAATAATCATTCATACATGAATACCAAAATATTAAGCTAAGAATAATATAAACAATTTCTATAGAGAGAGAGAGAGAGAGAGAGAATCAACAATACATAATAAAGAGATGCCCAAATGTGTTCTTTGGATTCAATTTCCCCTATGAACAGGAAGAAGGAAAATTAGCCCTTTAGGTATCTCAAATAATTATATGTTCTACCTCCTTTCATATTCCAAAAACTATTCTTGTTATGTTTGGTCGTTCAAATGTTTATCTATAGCAAAAATTAGGTTTTTTTAGAAGATGCACAGTTGCATGCATAACCATTCAACTAAAAAAGCCACATTCAAAATTATACACGACCTACTAAAAAAATATTTTAGCTGCTAAAAAAGTTATACCTACTAAAAAAGTGATTTTTCATTTTAAAACCAAACACTTATTTTTCTTAACTTTTGTAGTGGAAAAAATACTTATTCATCCTTTAAAAGCACAACCAAACAGGCATTTAATTGGGAGCAATTATATGATGATTACTTTGTAGCAGTGATTAATTAATTATTATTATTAAGAATTATTTTAATAAAATAGTAATTTTGTTATTTATAACAGTAACAATTACTAAAAAAAATTAACTTAATTTGTAATTTATACCAACCGACAAATATACATCACATGCGAAAGAAGAATGGTTTTTCAAGATGTCACTTCTTTAACATGTTTTTGACTTGAATGGCGTGGCAGAAGCCAGCATTCGGAATGGTTTTTCAAGGTGTCACTTCTTAACGTATTTTGACTTGAATAGCGTGGTAGAAGCCAGTTAATCCTATTGAAATCTGGATTCGGGCTCTGGTTACATACAAATATCACCGGACCAGATCTCCCTAACCAGTACCCTTATTAATGATGGGTCTGTGCTATACTCATTAAGGTCCTTAGCTTTCTTGGAGTTTGAACTTTGTAGAGTTTCGGACCTTTAGCTATGTTCGTCACTAGTCAAGGCCACATTTTTATTATGGTCTTTGTAGAAAGGTCCCATTGTCATTCATTTATTACACATCTACTTTGAAGCTTTTACTTGGTCGTCCAAGCTGATTATGTTTCGTAAAATTGTATTGCTTCATTTAGAATTTAAAATGACGAAAAACAATTGTAAAAAATGTGGACCAGTGAACTTTCAAAGATGTATGTTTTAAAAGTCTTAGCTTAATTGGTTTATTCCTTTACACAATTAATATGAATTATACCAAGATTGTTTACAAAAATAGTTTACATTTTTATGATTACATTAATATGAATTATAAAACTTATAATGGTAATGACAGGAACATTGTAATTTGATTTAATAATTGAACTGATTTAAATCCTATCTTCGTAATACAATAATTTGATAAATTGAAAAGTATAATTTTTTTTTGGTTAAATGATTGAAAAGTATAATTCCTTTCTAGACAACAATAAGAAATCACCTTAAATAAGAAATGACATTGTCGAAGTAGAGGTTCAGAAGCGCTATTATAACTTTAATTCATAATAACAAACTTACAACGAAGAAAGAGGATTAGATTTTGCAAATAAAATATAACTCAAAATATTTCATTAATGAATCATGTTTTACAATCTTAAGGGAACCAATTGTCAATGTCATTTAGTATAACATTGTTTGGTTACAAAATAACTCCCTTAAATAATCCTTGAAAATAGACTTAAGAATCAAAATCACAGAGGAGTTGTTTGCAAGGGTAACAAGAGATTAAAGAAGTTAAAAACATTTTGAAGCAGGCTTTATTGAGAATCTATCTTAATTAGTATGTCATCCTTAAGAGAGACAATTATGTTGCATTTTTTTATGTAAGAATCTATCTTAATTAGCTTGTCATCCTTAAGAGAGACAATTATGATGCGTTTTTCCATGTAAGCAATATTTCGTGAAAAAAGAAAGTAATTAATCATTTTAACCAAAGCACCCTAGATCTCTACTTCTAAAGGGAATGATTATACTCTATTTTCTATGAATAGCTGAATAAAATAGCTTTCTCTTCAGCTAATAAATCTTCATTTGAGGGAAAGTTATAGAGATTATGTTAAGCCCTAATCAATCTTCACCTTGTTTATATTTATTGCCAATAGAGTGTTTTCAACTTTCCTATTAGTTAGGATCTTTAGTTCATCTTTAATCTTCTAAAGCTTTATCATTAGATTATAAAGCTTGTGTCCTTAAATTTCATATTTGATCTCATTTGTAATAGCTTTATTAAAACCATCCACTTTAGCAAGAAGATTATTCCGCCTGAAAGGATATTTTGACTCTTATGGAATTAGAGAGGTTTTATATTACTATTAGAATGTGACCAGAAAACTACGTGTTATGAACTAGGAACAAACTATTTGGAAAAGTGTTTATAATTAATCATTTTAACTTTTTTCTTAGAAACCATTCCTTTTTGGTTATTACTTCAATTGTAGAAAATGCCCTCTATTTTTAGATCAGTCACCTATATGTAGTTAGCGCAATCTCTCAAGGCTTTAGTGAAATTCTTGGTATATGAGCTAGCGTCGACTTTTGTAGGTTAGAGCATATTGTTAAAATTTTCAAGGATAATCCATTGTGAGTTGATAGCAACTCCTAAATCCTTTAGCTTATTCCACAAACTAACCCTTGGGAATATATGATTAAAATCACATATGAGTATGATCTAGAAATCACCTTTCTCCATTATCATTCTAGTGGAAATATGGGTAAATTGATTCTTGACGATAGAATGCAACATTTCAATCATATCTAGATTAAATACAATCATAATTATACCATTATAATGGTTTTGGTGATTTGAGATTAAATGCTAATGCTTTCTAAAATGATTCGAGTACTTACTTTTCTTCCCCTTTAACTTAGTTTCTAAAAAGTATCATCGTAAGAGGTTTAATAAGAATCTTATTGGTAATAGAAAGGATAGCATAAAGGGAACAAAGATAAATGGCAAGAGCAGGTCTAACACTCATTGGCTTCAACTCACTCTCACCTCTTCCCTTGGTTAGATCACTTTCTACTTTTTTTTCCTTGGCTTTGTGACCTTTTTGCTTGCATGGTCCTGTCCTCTACTTGAGACTGATGCTCATTTTCTCTAGTTTTCCTTTGCATGCTCTGGCTTGCACGCCTTTAGTTTCTTTAGATTCTCTTTCCTATTAACGTAATTAAGTCTTTTTATCTTGAACTGGTTTTCGCTTTATACTTTATACCATTTTTTGGAATAAATTTTTGATTGAGCTTCTTTGACACTTCTTTTATTTTCTTAATAGTGTCTCTCTTCTACAACACGTACTTTTTCTGCAATTGAATTCCCTCCTTTTTCATTTCATCCAAGCTCTCTACTCCTAAGCTCTAAGAATTCTTCCTTGCCTATGATTGGCCCTGGTCTAGAGGAAACTAAGGATATCTCACCATATCTTGCTTAGTAATGAAATAGCTAGAAATAAGTCCTTGGTGATCATTTAGACCTCTCCCTCCACTACTGTCCACCTTTTGTGCTTAATGGAAGAGCCATCATCACACTAGAAATAGAAATTCTTAAGGAAGGGTCGTGTGGTTGGGAAGCAACCCTTGCTGGGTTCTCTATAGACTGTCGACCTCTGTACCTTTTGAAAGTGGTTGAAGAGGGCCCCTAGCATGTGCTCTAGTACCCTTTGTTCCTACAAGCTTGGAAACTTGGTATTTTGGTAGAGAATGTGAAACATCAAAATATCCCTTCATGGATTAATATTCATAATGTACCACTCGAGTACTAGACTACACAAAGCTTAAGCATGCTTGAGTGCTACCTCGACAAAACATTATATATGGATGAGAACACTATAAGGAGATGTCACATTGGATATGCCCACATTTATACAAGTGTTGACATTTCTAAGGAACTATTGGAAAGCATTCCCATCATGAGGTTAGGACCTAATAATACACTCTATGAAGATAGGCTCGTAGTCTTATACCAACAGAAATCGTCCTTTAAAGTTTAAGGGAAAGCATGGAAACTTATAGCGAAAGTTTTCAAAAAGGGTGACTATTGGGAACTTATAAAGTTAAATGGGGAGGAAAGTTAGAAGGAAATCACTCCAAGAACTATGGCTACTCCAAATCCAATGGTGAACAAGGCTATTCAGGTATCTTATGAAGTTATAAAATTCCTTACTTAGATTAGGAATGAGATACCTAAATCCTTAACATAAATGAAGAAATAGTGGAAAAGAGAAGAAGATGCAACTACTATCCCTTAACATATTGAGAAGAACTTGCCAAATGAGGATGAAAAAATAGATGAGCAGTTCCAAAGAGTGCAAATAATGAAAATCGTAAAAAAGCTCATTTAAAATGACAATAGTTTCTTGGAATGTACGAGGATTAAATTACCCAATGAAGCTTAATGCATTGAGTGATTTTGTCTTTCAGGAGAAGCCTTTGATTGTTAGCCTTTTAGAAACTAAAATCAAATTGGAGAACTTGAATAAAATGAATAGCTTGGGTTCCCAGTTGAGGACAATCTCAAATCATCAATATCATGATTTTGGTAAAATTATCATTTGCGATAATTGTAATTTGGTTAAGCTCAAAACTTTTAAGGCAAATGAGCAAGTCATGCATATAAGAGTACAATTCTTAATGGAGCATGTAACTATGCATGTCTCCTTTGTGTATAGGTTTAACATTGTTTTGCAAAGAGTTAAAGTATGAGGAAGTAGCTTGAAGAGGATGAAGGGAGTTTGTTGTGGTCTTTGGTTGATTTGTGGAGACTTTAACTCCACTCTATATAGAACAGAGGCTGAGGGTAACTGTAATTTGGAGAATCATACTTAAGATTTTCTTAATTATGTTAAAGATATAAAGCTGACTAACTTAAAGTATAAGGATAACTTATTTACCTAAAGCAACAAGCAAAGCTTAGGCTAGTCCATCGGGAAAAGTCAAATAGGGCTTTAGTCAATCTGAATTAGTTAACTAACGTCCCTAAAAGCACGACTAGCTTTTTAGATCCACTATTCTCTAACCATACAGGTGTCAAAATTGATAATTTATTTAATAAGGTTAGTAAAAAGTCTCCTTTCAGGTTTAATAACTTTCTTGTTCATGTTAATGGTTTTTATAAAGCTATTAATAAACAATTGGATGCTCACTTTTAAGGTACTAAATAGTTTATTTGTTTCCAAAAAGTTGAAAGTAGTAAAAGGGGAATTATAAAAACTCTAAGCCAAAACAACTCTAAACACAAGAATAGAGATAGATAAAACTAAAAAAAAAAAGTTTCCACTTAACAATTTCTTGCCATAAGTCCTAGAGACCCAAATCATTTGAATGAGGAAAAGCTCTCTCCAAAGAAATCCTCAAAAGTAGTCAACAATCACAATTCTCTTATCCAGTAAAGATCTAGAGTAAATTAGATCAAGGAGGAAGATAGGTGTACCATATTCTTTTTTAACTCCTTGAGTGCAAGGAAAAATATTAACAAGATCTGCTCTATGACTTTGCCAAATGAGAGAGTGATCAGTAATCAAAAGGGGATTTAAAAGGAAGTTTTTAATTTCTATAAAGATCTTATTGGAACTAACTTTGAATCAAACTCTTCAGGGGAGACTCTTAGCTATTTTATTTCCAAGAGGCTTTCGAGTGGAGAAGCTAAAAATCTCATTAAGTCAATAGAGGAATCTGAAATAGAAAAGGTCATCTTCCAAATGAATGGAATTAGGGGTTATAAACCATATGGATTGAATGGCCACTTTTTCCATAAAACTTGGATAAAGAAAGGACCAATAGTAAAGGAAGTGATTCATAAACTTTTTTAAATAGAGTATTGCTCTAGGAGATTAACTAAACCTATATATGTTTTGCTTTTAATTCCTTAAATCCTGCTGCCTCTAAAGAATTCAGATCTATAGGTTGCACTAATTTTCTATGTAAGATAATAGTAAAGCTCCTAGCTAACAGACTAAAGTCAGTGTTTGATTCCATCATAAATGGAAACCAGGGAGCCTTCATGAGGAACAAATAGATAAGGAACAACATCCTGATTGTCTAGTTATTGAAAGAACATACTAAGAAGAAATTCCCCTTAAATTGATCTATAAACGTTGATTTTCATATAACATTTGATTGTGTGAGCTGAAAATTCCTACTTCAATTGTTAGAAATGATAAGATTCCTACATATATTCATAAATTGTATTAGAGTTTACATCACTTCACTTCCTTTGGTATACTTATAAATAGGACACCTGCTAAGACTTTTAAAGGAGCTAGGGAACTTAGACATAGGGATTTCTTATCCCTGTATCTCTTTATAATCTATATGGAAGCTCTATCATATTTGGTGAACTACAATATTGCTAAGGAAGTAAAGTTAAAATATCATACAAAGTAAAAGTTAGTTTCTTTAACTAACTTATGTTTTGCTGATGACCTTATACTTTTTTATAAAGCTCACTTATCAGTGTGACTCTTGATGGAGACTCTTCTTCATTTTAAAGCCTTATCAGGCTTAAAAGTGAACCTCAATAAGAGCCACTTTGTGCATACATCCAGTGCTAATCACCTAGCAACTAGAATTGCAAAAATAATAAGTATGTTAAGGTAGTTTATACTATTGATGTATTTGGCTTCCTATAATAACTAGAAGACTTAACTTTAATAAATGTATAACTTTGATTGAAAAGATCCATAAAATTATTTGTTCTTAGACAAATAGAGCTTTATCCTATAGTGGAAAACTTCAACTATTAAAGGCAGTAATTAACTCTATGCATATATATTGGAGATCCCATATCTTTCTATTAAAAAAATCTAATAAAAATAATTGAAAGGATGGTGAAAAAGCTTTTATAGACCAATTTAGAGACTAACTACGGGCATGTAAAAGTGAATTGGAGCCTATGGATAAAGGAGGGTTGAGATTAATTTCTATCAAGTGTAGCGATAAAACTCTAATGATGAAAAGACAGTGGAGAATCCTGATTGAAAAGGAGCTTTATGGATAAAATGGCTTCTAGTTATATTCTCTAAGGGACAAGTATTATAGGCTATAACTTCAGGACCATCTTATCTTGGTTCTTCACTCAACTATTGAAGTTAAGGGACTTAGTGGAAACATGCATCACTTCTAGGTTCAGTAAGGAAGATAAAGCCTTTGTGTGGTATGACAACTAAACTAGATAAGGGGCACTAAATCATCACCATGAAACGGTTAGTGCACTAACTAAATTATCACTTAAGGCAAAGGTGAATTTCTTAATATTTGAAGGACATTGGCTTGATCTTCCTGCAGAAATATGACGTGGTTCCTGGCTATGCCCATAATTATGCTCTCGAAGATTCCTTTCAATGGTATAATGTTCCATTTGTGCAACTCTCTAATAGATTTTGTAGGTAAAAGCTTCAAGGGAAGGACCAGTTGTGGGATGGAGCAAGATTGTCTGGAATAAACACCTTAAACACAGTACAAGTTTCCTACTCTGGATAGCATTGCAAAAACATACTTAGTAAATTGGATAGAATGGGTTACTTGAACCTGTGAGGGGCTTTTATATTGTGTCTAAAAGAGGATGAGACTAGAGACCACTTGTTTTTTGAATACAACTACTCAAAGGAAATATAGAGAGAGGTTAGGGGTCATTGGAATGTTGATTTAAATTCCTTAGTTGAGATTGTCAATTGGCTTCAATATCATAAGAGCTCTTCTAAAGCAAGGCTACTTATGTCATTGTTATGGGAATATGTTTCTATGAGATATAAAGGGAGAGACATTGGAGGAGATTTGTAAGGAAAGAAGGGTTAAAAGATATCATGCTAAAAGATAAAACCTCCAGTATAAGGGAGCAGATTATAAAATGCAACTTTATTGATCAATATAACCAAAATCTAGTTAACTTTTGGAGGATCTAAAGTTATCTCTCAAAGGCTTCCATAAGTTTTATTATTTTTCATATGTTTGGGATTGTATAGCCATATATTGGAGATTATATAAAGTCATAGATGGGTTGATGTCTAGAAGGTGCTCCCTAGAATTTAGCTTAAAAATCGTCAAAATCTTATAATGCTAACTGCATCTTGGAAAAACTAAACATTTTTTATGTTTTATGCTAATATAGTCATAGATAGGGGTAGACATCAATGTTATGAATACCGTACCGGATTCGATACCAGATTGGGTTCTGGTACGGTATTGTACCGATATCGGTTAATACCGGGTACCATTTCGGGTAATTTTTTAAATTTATAAAATAGTCCCTGAATTTTTAAAAAAATTACAAAATAGTCCATTGTCATATCTATATATAATAATTATCTAAATATAATAATTTATTGTAAAATAATGAAAATAATTCAAAATTTTGAATTTTGAATTATTTTCTATTTTATCAAAATTTTGAATTATTTT
>JANZLX010000002.1:29451295-29461747 GCA_025531955.1 Erythroxylum orinocense
GTGACGTTTTACATAAACGTGTTACATAAAACGTCACAGAAATCCTTTACCTACACTACATTCCGCGACGTTTTTTGTGGCGTTTTTTAAAACGTCGCAGAATGTATTTTGCGACGTTTTTGGACATTTTGTGACGTTTTAAAAACGTCACAAAATGCCCTGTTTTGTTGTAGTGGCTCCTAGTAGACAGGATATTGGAAGTGTATGAACTTCGCCCGCTGAATTCTTTCTGCTAGATTCTCTACCCGATCCTGCAATTCTAACCTATCAAGTGCATCAAAATCAAAATGTATCGGGACTAGTATTTGTTTAACATTAAGGGATTAGAAACAAATACCTTCCTTCTCTGTGTAGATTGGGAAGGGTGCTTCGAAATCCACAGCCCTGTTCCTTCGCCCTTGTTCCGAGACTTAATTTCATCTTGATGATTGATTGGGCTTTTTTGACTGCTTAATGCGCGACATATTGGCTTACAAGTAGGTGAAAGCTAGAAATTTAGAATTTGGGTAGAGAGAAGTGAGAGCATTGGGAGGTTCTAAACTTAGAGAGATAAAGTTAAAATGAAAGTGAGTGAAAAAGTGATGTAAGAAATAAATATATAGAAGAATGAAGGTAAAATGGTAAAGATTTAAATTGAAAATCGTGTGGGACAAGTTTACCTTGCCACAGGCCACAATCATGGGCTGCAATATTTCCTCCAATTATGATTTTTCTCTTCTTTTGTCCTTCTCCACATTCCCAGTATCCATTCCAAACTATTTTATAGCTCTTTCACCTCTCTTTTTGTTTACTTCCTCGATCATATAACTAATGTCGAAGTCCTATAACTTTTCGGCCTTATTTGGAAATGAAATAATCTAACTACAGAATTCAAACTATCTAAAAATCAGATGAAATAATATGGAATTAACAATCCATTGGTTGCCTCCCATGCAACGCTTCTTTTAATATCGGTAGCTCAACCATCTATCCTTGGAAACTCTGCCGAGATCAATTATGAGCGGCTTACTTCTACCTTTTTCGTTTAAAATCAGTTTTGTAGCCTCTAAGTAATCTACAAATTGCAAATGTAGCACCCGCATACCCCCTGAGAGGATATGCAAGTGTCACACAAAATAGAACTGAAACAATTCAAAACATTCATTACATGCATTCTTAGAAACTTAAGCAAACAAACATTACATTCATTAAATGTTGTTGTAAACAAACCATAATGTACTTCATATATAATGAAGTTATCAAAATACATGCCTTAAACATAATCTATCCTATAATAAGGTTATATCAAACCATTAAACAAAATACAAACTATTTCATATTGTCATATACAACTCAAAAACTCAAATATACATCTTTCAAAAACAAAATTTAATGAATGCAAGTGTCACAAAAAACATAACTGAAACAATTCAAAACATTCATTACATGCATTCCCAGAAACTCAAACAAACAAACATTACATTCATTAAGTGTTGTCGTAAACAAACCATAATGTACTTCATATATAATGAAGTTATCAAAATACATGCCTTACACATAATCTATCCTATAATAAGGTTATTACAAACCGTTAAACAAAATACAAATTGTTTTGTATTGTCATATACAACTCAAAAACTCAAATATACATCTTTAAAAACACAAAATAAATTTCAAAACAGAACACATTATTCATTGGCCACTGCGGTAGTCCTTATCTCAGTCTTTAACATTCTTATCAAAACCTACACAGAGGCAAAACCACCATGTTAAACATATAGCTTAGTAGGGAATAACTAAACATAATGCATAATGGTGACTATTCCTAACAGTCGTCTAACATTTATATATACAGAGTAATCCAAACATTATGTCTCAAAACAGAATGTGATTCATCAATCAATACAGAACATTCTTGCATCATAACAAAACTCATAAGTATCATATCAGAATGTATAAATATCATAATTGACTATCAAAATAGGATATATTCCTTTCAGATCAAAGTATGACTTATGTTAGAACATAACTTGTTTTGTAACAGATCAGAGTTTATCTTTTGTATCAGAACAGAATTTGCTTATATCAAAACTAAACTTGTATCAGAATACAAAACAAGTTAGAATGCTAATCCTTTTTGACAGAAATGGGTAATGGTAACAGAATAAAAGACACCATGATTGGTATATGAAACAGAAGAGACTAATGTCTCTAAATCAGGAGACACCGTAGTGTCGATAATCAGGGGACACCATAGTATCGATAATAAGGGTACACCGTAGTGTCAAGTTAAATGAGTAGCTGCAGACCTTTCTAGGCATATACCTATTTAACCACGACTAGGACTTAACTATTTTAAAACAAACCATTTCAAATTTAAGAAATTTCATGGAAATGTTGTATTGCATAGTGTATGACCTTAATCATTTGATCAAACTTAACATGCCTTATAAATAAAAACATGTGCATTAAAGCATCAATAAATGTATTGAGTCATCACACATTATGCATATTCACACAATTAGAAAGCACTTCCAATACAATCCTAATTATCAAACTCCCTAGACAATTGATAGTCTGGAATTATCACAATACCATAATCACATAACAGTGAAATAATGCATAAGTATGAATTCATTTCCTTATATCTAACTTGAACACATTCATTCTCACTTGAACAAACTAATTATACCTTACAAACATAAGTATTTGTATCAATATATCAATATAACATTAAGTCATTACATAGTACATATAACCACTCAAGTTCCCAAGTTCACAAACACTCATAACTAACTCATTACTCTTGTTCTTTAAATCACATTGTCATTCATAAATAAACTTCATTCCTTTAACAACTTATAAGTTCCAAAATTAGATACTTTATTGTCTAATAACACCTTCTGTATGGTATTACTTCAAATAAAAATCCAAATCTTATTCAACCTTTAACTAACTTATTTCACAACAAACTAAGTTCATTTTCATGCTCAATTAAGTCCATTTAAACCATTATTAAGTACCTTAACCTTATATAGTCCAATAATTATCTAAAACCAACATTTTTCACTTCCTAAGTACTTCCCATGACTGTGTGAATGAACCTTATAAATCCCACGATCGTGGGATGAGTGAACCTTCGGTTCACTCACCCACGACCTCCAAATTGTTTGCAAAACTTAACTTCTTTACTTCCATTCAACACTCCTTCACCAAAGTCCATCAATTTCACTTCAATTATACCTTATTGATGCTTCAATACCTCATCAAATTCATGTCCAACCAATTCAAAAATCATTCATAAATAACTTATAAATCAATACCTTCCATAAATCAAAACCCAATCAGAAGTTGTTATACAAAGATCATTTTTCCAACATTCATTTATCATCATCTTTACATATATTTCAAGCCAATTCAAATATCATAAAACTTGTAATAATACATGATATCAAGTTTAGTAATCCCTTACCTAATTACCTTCAAGTTCCTTCTTTAAAGAACTAACCAAACCAACCCTTTCATGTAATCAAAACAAATCTAAGATCAAGGTGAAAATCTTAGCACCAAGAAGACATCATAGAAGATAGCATAATCTACTTACTTGATGCAATATTTGACTAAGAATTTGGAGTGGTAATGCATGGATTTGCAGAAAAATTTTAGAGCTAAAGGAGAGGGATAGTTTCATGAAGAGAAGGAATAACCAGCAGAAACACTTATGCCATAGTTAGACTCATTTGATGCCAGGTGTCACTCCCACCATAAGGCATATGTTTCCTTTGCATATATCACATATGTCATACACTTAAGCTACCATTTTTCACACTTTCATTAAGCCATTTGTACTTAATGAATGTTTCCAAATGCCAAAATTTAATTAGGCCACTTGTCACTCAACCAATATTGCCAAATGTCAATGCATCAACTATGCCAAATGTCACTAACTTTTAGCTTAGTCATTTCAATTTTCATGTACCAACTTATCTTGCCATTTGAAAATTTTCCTAGTCCAAATGTACATTTTAATACCTCAATTCTCTAATGATATCAATTAATTCCAAATCACTAAGTAGGACCCATTAAACCAAAATTCAATCATATGCAATTCTCAATCATCTCACAAATTTTAACACCTTTCATACCTGTAATTTCATAAACATGTAACATTCCAACTAGTGTACAATTTAGGGCCTTATAGCAAAACAATCAGAAGGACAATATTGATAATATTATGAAAACCAACTAGTCTTTCTAGCTCTCACCCATTCTTAGGTGCGATAGCCTTATATTGCTCTCTTTGATGTATTTCGATATTACTTAGAGAGTCTTTCACATTTCTTTTATAAAATTCACGGGAAAGTTGTCTCACTCTAATATATAGGTTGTGAGCTTATCTAGGATCTTGTCTAATTTATAATCTTATGAACTGGACTCATCTTGCTGAAATCCTAATAGGTCTTGATGTCCTAAGTGAGTCCTTACATTGTCCGACCAATAGAAATTTAGATGGCTCGACCACCCTGGAGTGTACATGTTCTAATAAGGATCGGTACTTCCCCAACCATACTGTGCCTCATTGTAGTTCACAAAAGTTCCTTGCTCCCTATAATATCTATCCTTTATCATTGTTATTTCCATTTATTCTTGGCATCTAGCTCTTCAGATGTCTCATTCTCACTCTAAAATGTATTGATGTATCTCTACCTTATGCCCCAAACTTCTTTCTCTATTTTTTAAACACAAAAATTGGTTAAAAAAAAGCCTTAGACTATAAGAATTAAACTAATCACCTCCTTGACAACGATGCCAAAAACTTGATTGAGTATTTGTTGTGTGTAAGTTCTAATAAATAACCCTCGATAATTCACAATCGCATGATTCGTAAGCATAGTACCTGAGGTGTCGCTCCCACATGGAGGAATAATCTAATCCTAAAATCTAAGGCCAGAAACAAATACAAAAATTCAAATTACATGAAACTAAAACGAAAAATTAATTCAATCATTCAAATTAAATTAAGAATCAATCACAAAAATACTAATTACTAAGCAATTGCAACATACCCCAGAATCAACCTCAGGAGATTACCAATTGAGAAAAAGGAAATTTTACCTATCCTTAATGCTAACCTAATTGGTTATGAATTACGGGATTATTGGCTCTAGATGACCTTAGGGTTAATTACTCTCTCTTGAGTTATAACCATTAACCCTAAATCATAAACCCTAATTAGATTATTAAGGTCGCAATCTCTCAATTTATAACTTATCCCAAAACTTAATTAGTTATGAAGTTCTCTAATAAACTACCAAAAACCTATGCAAGATCTTTCTTCGCACAATTTACCGATTTGATTTAATTCTAATTTCTATTAAATCATTTAACTCTTGTTAACCCAATTTAATCATTTTTCATTTGATTCACCCTTTCAGTTTACTATCGATTTATGCAATCATAGAATTAAATCACAATAAATATACTACACACATAAGCAATCAGGTTTCATTAATTCAAGAATAAACTTCCAAAGGTGAGTTTAGAATATCCTCAACATTTAAAATTATATCCTCAACTATTCAATCCAATTCTATACAATGATAAAGTTGAAAGTAAATAGAAAATGCAATCAAAATGGAGGATGGGAGGCAGCGACGTCAAAAAACCTCCTGATCCGGGAAGTACGTCGAGTTAGCTTCTTCTCCTCTTCTCTCTTCCTTCTTTTCTTCCTCAATCTCTCGATGAATTCTCTCTAGGGTTTCTCAAGGTGACTTATGCAAAAGCTCCCTTTGCCTCTTTGTCTTGTTTTTTAAATATCCTTTTGTGTTCTAACTAGCCCTAGGGTTTTTTCAGGGTCAGAAAGGTTCCAAAAGTCTCTCAAAACTTGATGTTTTTTAGTGTCTGCATGTCTGCTCGACACAGGCCATAATTGTGGGCCACATCTGAGCCTTCTCTCATGATCATGGGCTAACTCTGGTGTTTCTATCACGATCGCAGCCTGTTATGTTGTTGTGCCACGATCGTGGGTCATTTTTTTAGCCCGAATGTCTCCAAAACTTCTCCGTTCTTCGATGTTGACCTTGAAACACTAACAAATACATCAAGGTACCTCAAAAATATAATAATTAAGCTCTAAGACTTGTACTAACCTATAAAACACTTAAAACACAAATAATTAACAAACTAACATAATTCTAACCTAAACAAATACTAGATGATTGAATTAATAGCTAAACACATATCAAGCTAAGCCCTAAAACATGATACAATTCACGCTTATCACTCTTCATTGAAATCGAAAGATATACAATATCAACAAATCTAAATCCAATTATCAATAACAAATTATATCATAATCAAATAAGAGAATAACAACTTATGATCATAGAAGAATGAAAAAAATATGTTCATTTACCCCAATTTTTGAATCCAACAATTCCTGACTTGTTTTTACGACATCAGCAGCTGCTTCTTCTGTTAAATTAGGCCTTGCAATAGATTTCTTGACAACATCATCCTCTTCTTCCATCATAACATTACATATCTAAGACTTCAACCTCAATATAATAGTATTTTGAAAAAAGAGATGCATGAACTTTTCTGTCCTATACTTAGGGCATCAAGTCATAATATTAGAAAGAACTGCAAAGAGTCAAAGCTATGGCTATTATACAACCTAAGTCAATCCATCAGTTCATAGATTTCAAGATCCTATTTGATTTAAACATAATTTTTTTCATGTCCACTTTAAGATATCACAACAAATCTTCGTCCTACTCGAATCAAAATTTTCTTTGAAAAAGTTTTTAAATTGCTCATTCCAAAAAATAAAGAACAGTTAAGTATTGCTCATTCAAATTTTTTTTAAGAAATGGAAACAAATAAAATTGTAACAAGATAAAGTTATAATAAACAGAGAATAAAAACACACAATCAAAGAAAACAATAAAGAGAAGCAAAACCGAACTTGGGTTTTGGGGTTTATCATCGTCGAAACTGGGAGGAGGCAAAGTTAGAGTTGCCATACCAAACCTCCATTGAGTGAATTCCAAAACCAAAGAGTACTCATCAACAATTAAAAAGAAAATAAGAAAGCCCAACTAAAACAGAATGAGAAAGATAAAAGACGATGGAATAAAGCAAAGAAAATACCAAAATAGGAAATAAAGCTGGTGGTGAACAAATACAGAACGATGACTAAACGAAGATGATGTGAAAAGGAATAGTCGTCAAAGCTTCTTTTGCATTTCAAAGTGGGTAGTGTGTTTTTCTTCGATTAGAGGCCTAAGAAATAAGGATAATAATAAGCTAAATAGAAAGACTCACACAAGTACAGGGAAAAGACTAGAAGCAGATAAATTCCACAAGAAAAACTTGATCAATTTGATTTTTTAGAGACGAGAAGGCCAAATAAGCATCACAAAAGCTAATTGGCTAATAAGGTAAGTCAAAAAACTATAGTGATAGCAAAATCTAAAAAAAATTAGTGCTTATAGAGAAATGTTAGAGAAAAGACAAGAGTGTGAAGAGCAAGAGAGACTAGAGCTTGAAGACGAGAGTGAGAGAGACGAGAGCATGAAGACTCTGAAGGGATATTTCAGTCCTCAACACATAATGATTATTCCGACATGCACAGAATAGGTAAAGACATGGGGAACATGTCATTAGCTATTCCCTAATTTTTAGGAATAATTAAACCCTTGAATAGTTATTCTAACTCTTTGGGGGGAGGGGGGGTTGGTTGAATTCAATTGATGCCATAAAATAAAATTAAAGTATAGATGACAAATCAAATCAAACAATACGAAATTGCAAAGATTAATTAATAGGTCTTAAATCTAGTTCTTGGTTCAATATCAACCTTCAAATGATTGTGCATAATCAATCGTAATGTTGTTCTTATGCCTCTCTTTGAAACTATTAACTATGGATTAATAACAAGCTCTGTTAATCTTAATTTTCCTTTATATTGTAACTAATTAAAATAAGTTCTTTAATTAGGTCTAGCTTTCAAACAATCCGGAACAAGCTTTCTAAATTTAGTGTGGCAGCCTCGCGACAGATTAGGAAAACAAACTAATTTAAGTAATAATCATACAAGCTTAGATCATTATGTTATGTTAACCCTAATGATACACAACTATTAGTTTACCATACATTAATCAAATTTACAACAAGTTACAAATTGTAATCATAATTTTGGCAATATTCCATACATGATAATCTATTAGGCCTATCTAAACTGATCATACATAAATTCCAAACTTTAAACCCATAATATCGCAGTCAATTCCAAAAGAGAATTAAAACTGTTAAGTCAAAATGACTTTACGATTAATAATTTTGATGAAAATCAAATAATCATAATGTTAGAAAGTAAGACGAAGCAGAGACGAAAGTAAGACGAAACAGAGAAGCGAAAGTAAGACGAAGCGGAGGAACAAAAGTAAGACAAAGCACGAAGATAAAAGTAAGACGAAGCGGAGTAGAAACTAAGATGAAGTGGAAACTAAGACGAAGCGAAGACGAAAGAGAGATGAAGCTAAAGCAAAAGTAAGACGAAGACCCGATATCACGTCGGATGGTTACTCAGTCTGAGTTAGTTACAGAACTCAACTGAATAACTGTTTCTTCAAAGATCAAAAAACAAAAAGAAAGAAGTGGTTGAAGACGAAGGCTATAAATACGAGTCGGAGTCAAAAACTGCAAAAGTTAGTGATTTTGAAAGAGCTAGAGATTTTAAGAAAGCTAGAAACACTATATTCATTATGCTAAACATTGAGAACCATTATTCACTGTAACAAAGCTCGCAAACATCATTTTGTAAGAAAGAAGACAATCTGAGAGCCTGAAGAGGCTAAGTGAGAAGAGAATACTTGCGGTAGAGACCTGAAGAGGCTCTGTGTAAAGAATACTTGTATTTTTAAGAAGTATAGTGAAATCTCAGAAAGGATTTTGAGGATTGGACATAGCCCACGGTTTGGAGTGAACTAGGATAAAATTGTTGTGTCAACTTCTACTTTCAAACTTTTAGTTTTTATTCCTATTTTTTTATACTAACACTTAGAAGTTAACTGCAAATACAAATGTGATATTTTCACTCAATAGTTTTTGAGAAAGCAAGTTTTTCAAAAATATATAAGGGGATTGTATTCAAGAAAAAGAATACACAATTCAACCCCCCTTTCTTATGCATTTTGTATATCAAATATAAAGTTTATACTTACGAGTGAATTACTTCAATTGGTATTAGAGCTCAGTGTCCAAGAACCACCGTTACAATGTTGGATCCCGTTTTCGGAACCCAACTCTCTTACTTACTCACTCGTCTGTTGGACCCCGCTTGATTCCAGAGTCCAACGCTTGCTCTGATAATCATAAAACATGAGCGTGCATATTAACTTGAAGGGTACCTTCATTAAACCCTCATTAGCCACCATATTTTTTTTTCTCATAACATCCCAAAAATTTACTCACAAATTGTTCCATGGTGTGCTCACACAAAATAGTCACCATGCTTGAACTCAATTCTCCTACTTGCGAACAGAATTTGGAAGTCTTCAAATTATAATTTCAATTTGACTTCTTCATAGAAATCATAGCTCTATGTCTCTAGTTTGCTTTAAAGAAAGAATCACTTCAATTAGAGCTTTATAGCTCAAGATATGCTTAAAAAGCTCAAGTCTGCTCAAAACCCTAATCATGCTCTCTTAACCGACCTCTTACTTGTTCTTATACAAACTTTCTCAAATAAACTCCAAACGCTACAAATGTTTATGGAGAGAAGGAAACATGTCTTAGGAATCCATTGCTTCAAGAATCACTTCATTTGGAGGTCGAATGAGGGAGTTATGATCAAAAGAATCACACGTGTTTACATCCCAAATCGATTTGAACCTCTCTTGGCGCGATCGCCATAACTTTCAATATATAAGTCGGATTGCTTTCATTTTTGAACCATTAGAAATTAGACTTCAATATCTAAACCTTTCATGAAGACCACAAAATCTGATTCTGCCTCAAACAGGGTGAAAAATCATAATCGTTTCCGTGAATGTCCGTTTAACGGACATGAATCGACCAAAATGCACCATTTCACCCGAGAAGGTCCGTTAAACGGACATCCATGTCCGTTTAACAGACATAGGCTGGCCAAAGGGTGTTTTTCCACCCGAGAAGGTCCGTTAAATGGACCTTATGTCTGTTAAACGGACATGGGGCTTCCCCAAAGTCCTCCAAATCTTCTTTCATGCTTCCTACAATCTTCCTAACATCATAAACACTTATAATCTTCATAAATTCACTTCTTCTCATGCTAAAACACTTCATAACCACTCAAAATCAAGCTCATCTCATCAAATTCTCAAATCTCAACTTATTTACTACATCAAAACCCCAAATTCCTATCATTCATCAAAGCTAACACATGCACAACTTCTATACAGCATCCCATCTTGCATCAATCATATCTCT
>JANZLX010000002.1:29464426-29478930 GCA_025531955.1 Erythroxylum orinocense
TGGCGCAGATCCACTTCCACACTGATACGGGCGAACTTGGCACGAGAGCTAGCCGTGGTACTGCTATCCACCCGCATCATCTTGCCAATCTTGTTCCCAATCCTGGTAAGGATAAGACTATCATAGTACTCCACTGGTAAATTCGGTATCCGAATCCAAACAATGGCCTTATCTATGGATACCGCAAAGGGGTCAAAATTCGGGCGCCATTTCATTACAATCAAAATGTGATCCGCCACCATCCACGGGCCATCTTCTAACACAATACGAAAATCCTCCAGGCTGTTAAACTTAACTAAGTAGAAATCGTTGCCCATATTAGCCAATAGCACATCACACTGAAGCTTCCACTGTCGCTTGAGAGACGCCACCAGAAAACGATAACCAATACGACGTCCAAGAACCTTGACAATCAACGTGTTAGACCACGCACGATGAATACGCAATTTATCAGTCAACGTGAGATGCACCATAGGACATTTAGGATCATCAGGTTCGTCGATGTCAGAATCATCCTCTGAGAATGCCTCAGGCAGCTCCTCGCCAGGCCCACTCACGTCAGCAGCACAACCCAGCACGGAGTCCCGGTAGGACCCTTTCTGTTTCGATTCATCTCTATCCCCCAACGCCACATCCCTACCTGCCTCCTCAGATGGGCCAGCATCCGTGCTCTTGACTTTTTTGTTGCTCCGAGCAAGGTTATCTGCCTCTTCCACAGTCGCCTCCCCAGAATCGAAAGCTACGTTGTTCATTGAGCTGTTAAGTAGATAAAGACAACTTCTTTAATTAAAAAACCACATTTTGTCACTTTTGTTAAAACTAAAATCAAGCTGAAACCTTTCAAGAATCTATGTTAAATTGAATAATTGTGGCAAAGAAAACTCCAGAGGGTAGCACTTTATAAGACACTCTCAAGCACTGGATGGTGGGCTAGATAAAGTTTAATCACTTACAGCTAAGATATATTTCTCTACGATTGGCAAATCCGAAAATAATGAAATACAAACTCTGCCACAAACTTCGGCGCAAATGGCGACCTTATATTGGTGCATGTGTACTTGGAAACCGAATAATGCATTCACACAAAAGCAAATCAAAGGTGAGAAATCAAGACAATCATAACCAGTTACGCACCCTCCTCGCGATGACTAGGAAGCACTCAAGTGAATTCACAAGCAATAATAATTGTAGTAACTCTCCTGTCCTTTCGTTCCTAGAAAGGGCACATGAGAAAAGACAGTTGACCTATTAGATACCATATGTACAGAAGAGCTTATAGGGCTTTACTCCACCATGAAACTTTATCAGCTGGTATAGGCCAACTTTTTTACTAGCAATGGAGAAAAAAAAGTTATTATTGTCAAAGTAAAAGAACCAGCAACAGTCAAAAGCTTTCAATGCAACCCACAAGCTGAATATGATGACCGTCCCTCCACTGGTGCACAATCTCATGTTGTCCACTTCAACTAATAAAGCGGTATATGAGGACCATGTTAAGCACCAAATATGAGATTCCCTGTACCTGTAGCAAACACTCCCAATTGTCCTAAAGACCACCAACTTTCTTCAACCAGAAGCCACCTCCGTTACCCCTCTCTCACTGAGCTGATGCATTATAAAGCCAGCACCATAACCCCCAAGATCCCTGAAAAAATGACTTCAACAGCTCCAGTTGCCATAGGCACGCGGGGCACTGTTGGATCACTGGTTAGAAAAGAGATTGAGTATTTCACTAAGTTCGAATTAGACCCATTTGGAAGTTCTAGGAAAATTCAAGAACAGGTTGTTGAGGTGGGCTCCAACGGTGGCCGTTCAAAGCCTGCAGGTTTTTGGTCCTTGAAGATGAGTTGGAAAAGGAAGAAAAGAAGTCCCAACTGTGGATTCCTTCCAAACATCTGTTCAGTTGTAGAAGTTGCTGATACCAACCAGCTCAATGGAATTCCCGGGTTCAGTTATATAACCCTCAAGGATGATATGAAGAATATGCATATATGAAGAGCTCACACGTTTTCTCATCCTTCAAACTGATACACATGTTATGCTTCAGCCAGATTCTATCAATCACAGATTTGTAAGCTCGTCTGTACATCTACAAAGGAATGTTGTCAGTCGTCAGATACAATCTCTCTCGGAATTGTGGTCGGATGTTGTGGCTTCTTTTGGTAACTGGGGTCATTTTGATTCTGAATTGAAACCAAGGTAGGGCTTCAAACGCTAGCTTTTCAAGGATAACTATTTGGCACAGAAACGACTTCCATGGTTCAATATTTTTTACAATTCAATGCTCTAATGTATAAGCTTTTCAAGTATAACTATTTGGCACAGAAAGGTTACAGTTTTATATTTGTAGTTCCTTTTGTGATTAAGACGATGCATACTCTATACTTAGCTTAAAAAGCTCATGGTTTCAAGTTGTAATTGTTTGTGCAGGATGTCCAACAAATCAGAAGACTCTGTTAAGAGTTTGTTGAATCAATGTGATGTATTTTGGTCTTTAACAGGCTTAAAATGCTAAGAAGTCAATTAGAGCTTGTAAAGCGCACTTATAGCGCGTGAATCTATAAGCGAAATAAGAAGATTGAGAGAGAATGATGAGAATGAGACAGACTTTACTACAGTAAGTCATGGGTACAGAATACAAAGCTGTCATTGTATTAAACAAAACCGAAAAGAATTGTGAGGCCCACATTCGATGAAAATACTGCAACTTACGAAGCAAACTCACCAATCGGTATGCAAAATTATGGAACTAAGAATAGGGACACGTACAAATTTCACCAGACTCAGGACGTGTAAAAGCTGATAGAGCGCTAAGACTTGTGAAACAAACAGCTTGTACAGTTTTGGTAGGTTTTGTATGGCTGAGTTTTCAACTTGTGTGATAAGTCCTAAACTACTTGGTTTCGCTTGCATTCCCTTCTATTACTGAGTCAACATACCGAGAACTGCATTTGAATGAAATCCTGTCAACTTGTTCCTCAGCTTTCGGCTTAACCAGAAACTGAAGTGCACTCACAACATCAGACATAAATGGTCTTGTGTCAGGTTCCTCTTGCAGACAAGTGGCTGCTATTGCAAGAGCTTGATACAGACCCTTCTTTGGGTAGTTTTCTTGAAGCAATGGATCTGCCATTTTTGTAAAATGGCTTTTATCCTTAAACAAAGGCTCCGCCTGCAAGATAAAGATTCCAACTAGAATTAATTTCAGGATAAGAAAAAGTAAGTTTAGATAGGCTTATATTTGCTTATAGTATAAATTGTCTGGTTAAATAGATATGTCCAAACATAGATTCTCATGATATAAACAGCAATTATGTCTCTTGTATCATCAACATACCCAGCAAATTAGGTTCTGCTCCTCAGTTGGTCTTTTCACATCAATCACTCTCCTTCCGGTTATCAACTCAAGAAACACAACACCAAAGCCGTAGACATCAGATTTCGTTGTCAGCTGACAATTGCGCTGATATTCTGGGGCGCAATAACCATAGGTACCCATAACCCTCGTAGAAACAAGTTCCTGCTCTCCTGAAGGAGCCAACTTAGCAAGTCCGAAATCAGATAGCTTTGGATTAAATTCCGCATCAAGTAATATGTTGGACGCTTTGAAGTCCCGGTAAATGATCGATGGTTTGGCAACATGATGCAAGTACTCCAGCCCCTTTGCTGCTCCGACTGCTATCTTCATCCTTGTATTCCAATCCAAGGGCTCCTTTCCGGGAGGCAAGTCTGCGAGAGAAAGTGCTGTTATAATTAATGCAGGCACAAGGAATGCTTCTAGGGCTGTCTCTATAAGACAACATATTACTACTGTTACTTTCATTTTTTCAGATTCAGGTAAGAAAATTTAAAAAGGTTGAAAAGGTTGAGCATATACCAAGAAGGTGATCTTCCAAAGACCCGTTGATCAGGAATTCGTAAACTAACATTCTGTGTTCGTCTTCAATACAGTAACCAATCAGTTTGACAAGGCTTTGGTGTTGAACAAGATTTAACATAAGAACCTCTGAGAGGAATTCTCTGTTTCCTTGTCGTCCATTCTTGTCAAGTTGCTTGATAGCCACATCCTGCAGAAAAGAGAATGAACAAGTGAACAAACGAGCACAAAGCGTAATAGGAACACCACAGAAAAAGAGGCAGAGACAGAGACAGAAACAAACTTGATCAATACTTTGAACGCGTCCTTTATACACTTTCCCAAATCCACCTTCTCCAACCAGACAATCGTCGTTAAAGTTGTTGGTTGCAGCTGCTAGTTCTTGATACGAGAAAACTCTAGCAGATACTTTTGCATTTCCAACTTTCATTACCTCCTCTGATATCCTCCTATGCCTGCTGCTTCCTGCACATTTAATGATGTCAGACAGATGAGGAAAACCTTCTCTGAGAAACCTTATGAAAGGATTGAGTGTTTCTCGGCAAACATTTCTCAGCCGCTAAACCTTAAAATCAGGATGCATGGCATATCATCATTGGTTCCATGCAAAATAAAGTGTAAAAATAAAATCTTCAGAAGTTAGAGAGAAAGCATTGCTTTGTGCTTTCAAAATCCAGATATGGAAATTCTCAACAATTGTACCTGTTTTATGTGACATACTCTTGATGAAGAAGGAAAATCTGTTGCCATTTCTATTAAATGCCTTGCTAGTATCTGCCACGCTCTCCTTAAAGGAATTATTATCCTTGAAGGAATGATTGCTTTCGAATTTACAACAAGAAAGAAAATTCATCTCCACTCTCCCTTCCGTAATTCCTTTATTTTTGCTATTTCAGGTTTTGGATTTTCCTTGTATTTTTCGGCCTAGAGGATTCGATTCCTACCTTCAGGTTCCTCAATGATTGTATTTCATAACTAGTAGAGTTGCGTTTTAACAAACACCATTTATGGCTCCGAAAGCTGATTTGCATCAAGCATGCGTTTGAACGAAGATTATCGATCAGAAGTTGCAAGCAATAGACTGATAATCTTTCGTGGGAAAATTACAGGTTTTCCCGATAACGCAAGGTGGGAGTCAGCAACATTTTATAAGTTTTTTAGAATAGTCACCATAATTAGTTGTTGTTGTTGTCGTCGTCTATAAATAGCATGGTCAGGAAAAAAAAGTGGATACGGCCATTTCCATAGGCGGCAGCCTTGGATATATTTAAGTTCTGATGATATTCCTACATCACTAATACGTGGTAAATTAATTACATTTTATGCTTAAATTTGGGACCTAAATCAAGAGAAAATATGATACTAATTTTAGTTGGTATCACCTTTTAGATGTCACCCCCCTAATTTTAAGACCTGTTTATCTCTCAGCAGCTCCTCCTTGCAGGTTACGGTGCATACACTTATCACTGCATGGTTGATCCTATGCAGTTCCTTTTATTCCCTGTTGAAAATTTATACCTTCCAAACCTACACTTAAGGATATTTAATAGACAAAAATATCATAAAATAATAACACAAGAGAATTTACGTGGAAGCTCCCAAACCGAAGAAAAATCACGGGCACCGAGAAGAAAATCCACTATGTGAAAATTCTTACAATCACACAATTTTTCCTCTCACCCAATTCCCTAATACACCAATACACCTACAAAGAAATACCCAAGACAAACTCTCCAACTCTCACCTCAAAAGAGGAATTTAACCAGAATCAAATTTGTACTACAAATCTTTGACTTTGTTTAGTGCATTAAACAAGGAGGTAGTAACCTCCTTATATAGGTAACATCCTTGCCTCAATTGTTGTCCCCAACCAATATGGGACAACAAAGGAGCCAAACTCAACAATAAATGTAAGGAACCGCAATGGTAAACTTTGGAAAACAAATGCCATTACAAACCAGTTTCAGGCATTCTAGTTTTGGTGCTTCATATATAGCTATTTGTGTTTCAGGAACTGCCAATAAGTTGTCTAATCAGAGTGAAATTGAACACGTGTATCAGCAAGTATTTTCCACTTTTTACATGCATATTGTACTCGGAAGATGGATATGGACAATAAGGTAACATTTTCTTATTCCGTGAAGGTTTTTGAATTATGAATCTCTAATTATGGAGGCCGAAAGTAAATGAGAAAGCTCAATTCTTGGAGCAGAAGAGAATGCTGTGACTTCTACAATGGAGGACATCCAAATAAAATTGGAGAAGTGTGAACGTGAAAAGAATGTTGTTGCAGATGTAAATTTGAATAATGGAGTTAAATTTTTTATGTTTAGATTTATAGTCTTCCAATTTCTAATCTAGTAAGTTTTATTTCTTCAGGTCAACCAGAACCTCATCTAGAATCAAGAATATGGCGCAAAAAGGTTAAGGAAATTGAAAAGAGGTAAAACTTTCCTAATCACCTTGACTTTAAATGATTTTCTTATCATCTTTCTTGAACAAGTTGGTAACTGCTTTTTATAGAGAAGAAAATGTAAATCTTATTTATTAACTCAAGTTCGGGTGTATATATACATGATTAGAGTGACATACTCAATCTTGTGAGAACTAACTATACAACTGTACAACTAACTATACAGCTACTATACAACTCATTACTTTCACACTCCTCCCTCAAGTTGGAGATGGATAAGAAATCAATCTCAACTTGACACAAATGTTGTTGAGCTAAGGAGCTGCTAATGATTTTGTAAAAACATCGGCAACTTGCTCATGTGTTGAAACATATCTTGGAGTAATAAATCCATCCTTAAACTTGTTTCTCACTATATGGCAATCAATCTCTAGGTGTTTAGTCCTCTCATGAAACACTGGGTTAGTTGTGATGTGAAGAGCAGACTGGTTATCACACCAGAGATCAATCGGAAGTTGGGTTGTCACCCTCAAATCTTTGAGCAAATAAGCAAGCCATTGAAGTTTACACGCGGCTGGACCCATACTCCTATACTCTGCTTCATAGCTAGATCTGGAAACAGTATTTTGTTTCGTACTTTTCCAGCTGATCAAGGAATTCCCTAAGAAAACACAGTATCCACTCACAGATTTCCTAGATATGGGGCAAGATGCCCAACCACTGTCACAGTAGCACAATAACTGCAAACTATTTTCACCTCTATAAAACAGTCCTTTCTCGGTAGTGCTAGCAAGAAATCGCAAGACATGCATAACCCCATCCTAGTGAGCCTGCTTGGGAGAAGCAACAAACTAACTGAGTTGTTGGATACTGAAAGTTATGTCCAGTCTGGTCATGTTGAGATAGAGCAACCTCCCAACTAGCCTTCTGTACTTGTTTGCATCCTGGATTAGCTCACTTTTGTCATCAAACTTATGATTTCTTGGCAGTAGAGTTGCAGCAACATTAGATTCAACAAGTTCACAATCAAATAGAATATCCTTTAGATACTTCTTTTGAAAAATAAAAGTACCTGCAGGAGTCCTAGTTATTTCAATACCAAGGAAATATTTAACATTTCCCAGATCCTTAATGGTAAAAATGGAATGGAGAAATTGCTTCACAACTTCCTCCAATTAACACATCATCTACATAAACCAAGAGAGCAATAAAACCATGTTTATTCTCCTTAGTGAACAAACAATGATCATTCACAGATTGAGAAAAGTCATAGTTTAGAATCTGAGTAGTAAATTCAGAGTTCCATTCCTTATATGCTTGTTTCAACCCATACAAGGACCTTTTTAATCACCACACTTCTCCTTTTCCTTCTTTAGTGTAACCTTCAGGTGGAGTCAAGTAAACTTCTTCCTTCAAATACCCATGCAAGAAGGCATTATTGATATCTAATTGATGAACTAACTAGTTTTTCATAGTTGCTAGAGCAAGAAACGTCCTTACTATTACTAACTTAGCAACAGGGGAGAAACTATCAAAGAAATCAACACCAGCTATTTGATTATACCCTTCTGCCACCAATCTAGCCTTATATCTCTCCACATTCCCATTAGAATCAAACTTCACCTTGAAAACCCATTTTGATCCAACTGCCTTCTTCCCTTTGGGCAGCTTGGTTATCTCCCATCTCTGATTTTCTTCAAAAGCTGATAACTCCTTGTTCATAGCCTCCATCCATTCTTCATACTAGACAGCCTGTTAATAAGACTGTGGTTCCACAATTTTGCTGACATTAGCCATAAAAGCTGTATAAGTAGGAGAAACATCATAAACAACAACATAATCGAAAATACTGTAAGTCACATAGTCTTGCATCCATACTGGGGATCTTCGTTGTCTTAAACTCATTTTAAATTATTGTGCAGGCATAGTATCTTCATGCACATTTTCAACTACGCTGTCATTCATCTTTGATTCATATCCCACATGGTTTAGACTAACACCTTCAGCCAAATCTGTAGGATCATTAAGAACATGTCTTTCTCCAGCTCCCTCTGCACTATCAATACCCTCAGTATATTTACTCACCACAAAATAAGGACAATCAACATCATTCATACTCCAAACTGGATCTGAAACATCAACAATATTATGTCTGCTCTGTTCTCCCTCAACAAAAGGAAATACTTTCTCATAAAATACCACATCCCTTAAACTGAACACCAGATGAATTTCCAAGTCATACACTCTATATGCCTTCTGTCCAGCAGCATAGCCCACCATTACACATTTTTTTCCCTCGCATCAAGTTTATCTTTCCTTGAGTTGTGTTTGTAGCATAACACAAACATCCAAAAATCTTCAACCTCTCATAATCTAGTGCCGTGTGATATAACAATTCAAAAGGAGGCTTCCATCCAAGAACAACAGTTGGTAATTTGTTGATGATTAATGTTGCAGTTAAAATTGCCTCTTCCTAAAATCTTTTAGGCATCTTTGCTTGAAACAATAATGCTTTAGCAATCTGCAACAGATGCTTATGCTTCCTTTCCACTACATTCTGTTGTGGAGTATATGGACATGCTTATTAGTGCATGATTCCCTTTTCAACAAAAAAACTGCTACAAGTCTCATTAACAAATTCTGTCCTGTTTATCTGATCTTACCTTCTTGACTTTAGCATCAAACTGTTTTTCTACTATATTAACAAATCCTTGCAATGCTTCAGGTACTTGAGACTTATATTTTAGCAAAACAATCCAAGTTACCCTGCTAAAGTCATCAACAATGGTTAAAATGTAATCACTAGAGTTAAGACTTGCTTGTTTGTATAGACCCCATATATCAACATATAATAGCTCCATTGTTTGTTTTGCATTAATAGCACCGACTGGAAAAGGTAGCTCTGTTGCTTTGCCAAGTGACATACATCACAAGGGTCATACAACTCCTTCACATCAATACAACCAATACGTTTCAGTACATTGAATGAAGCATGTCCAAGTCGTGAATGCCAAAGTTCAGCATTGTTATTCATTGTGGAGTGGGAAATACAAGAATTGGAAAGTACAGGATCAACTCTACTCACTGGTTTGGTATCTATATAGGATTTCACATATCTATTTATTACAGAAGAATCAAAGGATTTTGAAGTGACTATATACAGGGTCCCTACCACTTCTCCCACAACAATGATGCTGCTACTTCTCAGGTCCTGTATTATACAGTGTGAAGGAAAGAAATTAAGGTAAGTATCAGCATTTGTGGCAAGTTTATTTACTGATAAGAGGTTGAATTTGAATGAGGGTATGTATAAGAAATTTTTAAGAGTGAGTTTGGGGTGTAATATTACATGGCTGACACGACTAACCACAATAGTACGAAAATCAGGTAACTGAACTGGCACAGTATTCTTAAGTTTTCTTCTTTGTCTCATAAGTTCAGCATCATAACATATATGGTTCGATTCCCTTGTATCTATTATCCAAACATTCCTACCAGATATGTTCAAATCATGTAATGCTATGTATTTAGAAACAACATTACCTGTAAAAACAAAGTTTGCAAATTCTCCTCCTGCTCCTCTAGTTGCTGGCACCTTTCCTTGCACAAGCTTAGCTAGTTCTTGCTGCATTATCTGCATCTGCATCATCAAATTTCCAAGATCTTTACCTTCAAAACTAGTTTGGGCATTAAAAGGTGTATCAGCAACTTCAGCAACCATGTTAACATTAGCCTTTTTAAATCTTATGCCTTTCTTCTTCCTCAGCTCTTTATACCACTCAGGGTACCCATGAAGCTTGAAACACATATCTTTCGGGTGTCTCACATTATGGCAATACTCACACTCCCTATCAGATTTCTTTCTAGAATCCTTCTTTTTGTGTCCAGATTTATCATCTCCTCCTTTAGAGCTATAAGCCTTATCAAGCAAGGTTGTATCTATACTTTCGGTAGAGAAAGTCATATTCACTTCTCTTTGACTCTCCACCCTTATGTTATATGTTTTGTCAATATCAGGCGTTGGATCTAAGTTCAAAATTTGACTCCTAACATTATCAAATATGTTGTTCAAACCTATGAGAAATTGTAGCAACTTAGAAGCATCTTCTCGTTCCTTGAGTTTTTCAGCATCTGTTTACAACAAGTGCATCCAGTACACCCACAAGTAGGCAAAGGCATGAGCCTATCAAACTCATCCCAACATTGGTTGAGCTTATTGAAATATTGCGTAACTGAATTATTTCCCTGTTTGGTAAAACTCATTTCCCTCTGCACTTGATACATTTGGTGTGTATTACACACCCTAAAGCGTTTCTCCAGAACCTCCCATAGATGCTTGGCACTAGGAGAATATACAAAACTATCCCCGAGATCCTTAGAAATAGAATTTCGAAGCCAAGACCTGATCATCGAATCTACTCTTTTCCACTTCTTGTACTAAATTGAATCCGTAGGGGGGTTCAACATTCCATTGATAAAGCAAAGCTTATCTTTAGCCTCAAGAGAGGTTTTGATAGTTTTGCTCCAGCTAAAATAGTTAGATCCAGTCAATGGTGTAGTCACAAGTGCCATTCCTCTATGATCAGAAGATTCTAAGAAATATGGATCATCATCTATACTTACTGCATTTCGAGTACGAATCTCTTCTCTATTCGCCATTATCAAGCTAGCCGCCAATAATGAAAATTGTTTCCTTTCGAAGTCAAGAACCCTATAGCTCTGATACCATGAACAAGTTGGTAACTGCTTTTTAGAGAGAAGAAAAATGTATATCTTATTCATTAACTCAGCTTCGGGTGTATATATACATGATTAGAGTGACACACTCAATCTTGTGAGAACTAACTATACAACTGTACAACCAACTGTCAACTAACTAAATATACAACTACTATATAACTCATTACTTTCACATTTCTGATATACTAGATAATACAGTTGAAAAGACCACTTGCATTATTCATTTACTTCTTGATTAGCTTTGTGTCACAGACAGATGATTTGTTTAGCTTTGGTCGAAGATTCAATTGTGGTTGATTGTAAATTTTTACCGCTTAAGATCAAATATGTATTCCAGGGAAGCTTCATCTTTATCATCAAGGAATGAGAAGATTGTTGATCTAGAAGAGCAGGTGGTGTAGTTAGTTTGGATCTTCAGTTTCTTGTTTTATTTGGATATATAATGTCATTGTGTAATGCTTGAAAAATTCTCTTTTAATACGATATGCATTTTACTTTATGCACATGATTAGATTTTCGGTAAGGTCGTAACTCTCACATGAAAGGCACGGTGAGGCAGTCTAATCCGAGCTTTTGAAGAGAGGCTTTGTTAAATAAACATGTCTTGAGTAAGTCAATTTATACTTTCATAAGTCCAACTATCAGACTCCAAGCAAAAGAATCAATCTAACCATATCAGTCAGATTGTAGTTGAGAGATGGAGGAAGTGCCATTGAAGAACAAAGAAGCTAAAAGTATGTATAGAAATCACCCTAGAAACGAAGGCAACGGAAAATGCGAATAAAAGTAAAAATAGGAAAAAGAAAGAGGAGAGAAGAGAGGAACAACGTGATAGGAGGCATCGTCCATTAAAAAGCAACGATCATTTTGGATTTCATCCAATAAGATATGAAAGGAGCACTCTAATGCAAAACTCTACAGTAGAGTGGGGTGTGCGGAATAAAGTGGCGTATATTTTTGTTTTGTTTTGTCTTTTATCTCTTGTAACAAAAAAGCAACAATCCACACAGTGTGGGACTTGCCTTTAAAGTAAAATATTATAAATAACCATTACGTGAGCCATAACCTGACAAAAAACTGAGTCTAATTTTGGATTCGAGATACTTTATCTAAACGCTATTTTGTCCAATTATGTTCCATTGAAATGTGTTATTATTTTTCTTAAATTTTAAAATTTCTGTACTTTTCTAAAATTCATAGCTTATAAGCCAAGTCGACCTCAGCCGACGTCCTCCTTCTTTTCATTTTCTTTTCAACACTAAAGAAAGAACCCTCTTGTTGTCTCGTGTCTCTTCAGCACCTTCTTATAGCTTGTAATACCCAGATTCTATAATCTCAGCCACTTTAAATTATGCGACTTTTACGGACGATGACATTATTAAGCTAAACAAATTGAGTGAATAATACATTTCGTGATATTGTCTTTTGTCATTTTATCACATAATTAGGGATGAAGATGGAGCATGAATGACGATGAAGCATTAGCAGTGATTTAAAAAAATTTGATATTATAAATTTATAGGTGTTCTCAAGGTCGTCATAACTGAGAAAAATATTCCCTAGATTTTCTCCATATAACAAACTAAGTAAAATTATTCTAGCAACATGGATGTTTACTTTGCCAAGGTCAGGGTCGTTTCTAATATTTTATAGGCCCTGAGCAAAGTAAAAAAAGAACTTATTTTTGTCTATTTTTGGGCCCTCATATAGAATAAAAATAAACAAAATATAGGTCATTTTTGTTGTTCTTTATGAGGTCAAAAGTAGGCCCTATTTTATTTCATTTTATTTTTTATATTTTATCATTTATAAGGATAAAAATAGACCCTATTTTATCATTTATAAGGATGGGCCCTGGGCAGGTGCCCACCCTGTCCTTACCTAGGGCTGGCCCTGGCCAAGGTAATTGTGATCTCTTGATTTCATAATATAGTGTAGCTTTTTTCTTTTGCTTTTCAATATCATTTCTTGTCTCCACAAACTCGATTTATATAAACATGTATCAAATTTCATTCTTCATGATTGTATCAAATTTCTTACACTTGCTTCTTAGCCTCTATCCTCTATTTTGAAAGTAATATATTCTGAAATTAATATTGGAGGAGAAGAACTAGGATATGACAAATTGAAACAGTTAAACAGGTAAATAAGGGATGTATATATTTTATATGGGCATCTCCTTAATCTTCCAAAGATGGTGTGATACAAATTTGCCTTCATTTTGTAGTTGTAGCTTCAGAAATGTTGATGGGTTAAATGTGTGATCGTATCTATTTTGCAGGTTCACTTTGTGATTGAAGGAAATTGTAGCGGTTTAGTTCAACAAGAAAAGTGAATGTTCGATATTCTCATTTTTCCAAGCAAATAGAGGCATATTTCTACAATTTCCCCTATATAGAATTTGATATTTACTCTAATTAATGATTTTTTAATTAGAATTACTAACAAGGAGAAGACAAAGGTAGACGGGTATCATAAGTATCACTTCACATCAATTGTAAGAGCAAGCTTCAAAATGCAAGGTTGCTAGACATTTTAGTCAATAAACAACTAATTAGGAAACTAGAACTCAAGTGTGAATAACAATTAGTTGTGAAATAATTAGTTTGATTGAATGAATTCTAGTTATATTTGATTTCTTTTTTAGGTTAATTATTTGTAAGGAAAATTTTTTGGTTGAATGAATTCCAATTAGGTCTACTTCTTTTCGGGGTTAATTGTCAAAAAGGACACTTATTTTGGTTAAATCCATTTTTATATTATAAATGTAATTTATGGATTATGAACCTTGTTGTATTGCTAATGAAGCTAGAAAAGTGTTGGGAGCATGTCTAATGAATGAATGGTGGTTATAAATTATGACATGTTAACTTATGCTTTGTTGTTCTTTGAATTAGATTATATTAATATATTATATGAACTATTTGTTTTTAATTTGTAAATGTGATGAAAGTAGGCCTGATGAACGAATAATGGTTATGGATATGAACTATTAGGCCATAGTTAAGATTTTGCTCTCACTTTCTATTTGTTAACTCCTGCTTTATTGTTCTCTGAATTTATAATGTCAATATTATCTATTGTCCCTTAGCATGATAGGGTGTGAGCAAATGTTGCTTAACTATTGATGCATAATATTGAGTATTTCTTTCACGTCTTTATTTTATTGGCTTTACACTTACATTTAATAAATTTTGCACTTAATTTAAGGACATATTATCTCAATAATTGTTAGTATTTTTATTTAAAGAATGGTATTACTATAAAATTGAAATGATCAGGTTACTAATTATAGTATTTTGAGACCAATCATTAACCAAATTACTAAATGAAGTATTTTCTTAATTTCAAAAATAATATCTTAAATTAACTTAACTTTATTATATAAAGTCAATTGGAAGGCAAGACTTTAAATCAAACTTAATAATTATACCAAGCATTACAAGTGTTAAATTAAGGGAGATTACAATCTAT
>JANZLX010000002.1:29500286-29516840 GCA_025531955.1 Erythroxylum orinocense
AATGAACTCCATTTCTTAAAACCTTGTTGAATGCATCTTAGTGTGTGTAATGGGTAAGTTAATGCAAGTGGTCAATTGGGATCAAGCATCATCACAATATTAAACACAACTAAGTAGATAAAAGAGAATTAACATAATCACCTAAAAGACATATATGAAACTTCATATATTAAAGCTCAAAGTTCTACATCAACCAGTCCATAACATAATACATTGTTCAATACTTGATTAAACTATAATCAAGAAAATTGAACTACAAAGCACAAATCCTAACTCGGGAGTTCATAACAATGTAGTTAAACATAAATGAACTACTCCCCTTTGAAGCCCATTGAACTTAAGCCATCACTACATCTTCAAGAGGAAATGGTGCTTAGCCAAGCATCAGTTCGGGAGCACTCATAATTGTAAACACCCCTATAGCATCCATGGCAACAACAGTAAATGATGAAGGTGACAATGAAAAGTGAAGTGGGTTTTTGGATGAAGGTCGAGAGTGAGAGAGGTAAGAAGTGTACGTATGTGAAGTGTCGACTCTTTATGCAAAGAATGTTTTTGTATAGCCTAATTTAGCAAGTTTTTGAACATTTGGTTAGTGGGTCGGGTCAAAATAGTGAGAGATTTTTCCAAATATGTTCAGGTTTTCGACGTTTTCATTTCCTGAAAGGTTTTGTATCTATTCTAGATCCCTCGCCACAGCTAACTTTTCTCAAAAACTCAGCCTGGATTATTCGTGTTTCGCAGCGGCGACAGGTCCACTTCACCTGTTGACTTCAATTCAGCAAATTGACTCCCTTCTCCTTGAGGTTCCTACAATCAATAATAGCAATTTGCAGTATCAATTGTTCTCAGAAAAATTAAGAAGTGCAATTAATACCAATTGTGACAATTTTTACTATCAAATTGCATAAAATAAAAGTGCACACTCAAGGGTTAATTTAAGCATAAAATTAAGAAGCAGGAGTCAAAAAGTATAGTAAAGGAAATGAAAGTATTGCCAATTTACAATATAAACTTGGGTTCAATCAAATTCTCCCACACTTAGGCCTTTGTACTCTTTAACAAAGTTTATAAGAGTCAAAGAGACACAAGTGTAAAAGAGAAATTCTGACCATGCTTAAAACAATAATAAGATATTGGCAAAAATCACTTTCTCATAAATGAACCAAAGTAGATTGAAAGAGTGCTAAAAAAATAAACACTATAAGAGTTTAAGCCAAGAGATTAAACAAAATAGATTTCACTCAAGGTAAGGTGTTTGCTCTCATCTCACTTGTTTTTAGGGATATTTTCACTCTAAAATCCGCTTAGTCCATTCTCTAACATAAGCTTGTAATAGTCCTACTTCTCCACTACAAGAACTATAATTTCGAAAATCAAGAGGACTTTTCAGGGTTGTAATGCAGGGAAGGCTAGATGAAATGGATGGAATGGATGAAAGAAGAAAAAGTATTAGTACATGCACTACAATTATGAAATAGATGTCAACAATAAGACAATATTTACACAGATGATAACCTCTTTTTTTTTTAAGAACATAAATATAACACATACATATAAAAATATATTTGTTTTTTTTAGTTTTTTTTAGTTTTTCTTTTTTTCTTTCTTTTCTCTTCTTTTTTTAGAACATATATGTAGAACACTACTTTTTTATGAGATAACAAGAAGAAAATGTAAAATAACCTATTGACACCATATAATGCGAGCATGTACTAAAAAATTATGGCTCAAGGGGCTAGCAATGGATAAGTGTTTATGGGATTGTGTTTAGATCAAAAGGATTTTGAAAGAATGCCTCTATCATATTATCAAAATTCTAGTTCATAAGGCTTTAATTAAGAATTAAAATAAGTTCTAGAGAGATATGAAGTAAGCAGATGCACACAAGAATTGAAAAAAAAAAATTAAGCCCAAATATCCTTCCAACGAGGGTAATATCTCAATGAACAATCTTAAGTCTTAAAAACATACAGGGCCACTTTGGTAGCATTCCTTCACCTACTTTGTATTGAAAACATCGAAAATAAAATTAGCCAAATCCGACTATCATTTAAAGAATGGTAAGTATTTTCAAAAACTCAAAAATCACTTTGAAACTTATAAATTCTTTGACAAACAAAAGTGACAAGAGTCGAATGAGGGAGAATTTTAAATTGATGGAAATTAAAAAAAAATTGATCCTGCAACAGTGTGATGCCGCGGCGAACGTGTCAAGCGATCACTACTGCGGCGAAGAATGAAGCTGAAAAATGGCAGAAATTTAATTCCACAAACACCAAGTTTAAAAATTTTAACAATATGCATAATTGAAAAACACAAACATATAGATGGCCCAAAATGGAGATGGGAAAAGCTCTCCCACACTTAAAGATCACATTTTCCTCAATGAAAAATAAGAACTAACAGAGTTACAAAGGGAACAAAATAGGAGGGAAAGAGTAGTGGCAAGAACAGACAAAAGGAAAATTTACTAGAATGTGATGCTACTGAAGAAATTAAAAAGAAAAAAGAAGCTAGCTACCTACTGCGATGGTGCTCTCCCCCACTTGGCAAGAATCAGAAATAAATAAACAAGTGAAGGAGAGAAAGAACTTGATATTTATGGCAAATTTTGGTTCTCATGATAGAGCTTCAAGAGGTGGTCATTCACTTTGAGTGTGCGCTAGTTGCTTCATATACAAGCTCTATCATGCCGAAGTTGTGCACTTTAGTGAACAAATACGGTCCATCCCAACGAGAATTGAATTTTCCATGCTTAAAGGTGAAACGAGCCTTAAATAGCAGGACTTTGTCCCCTTCTTTAAAGCTCTTCCTTTGAAGAATTTTATCATGCATCAACTTTGTCTTTTATTTGTAGAGGTGCGAATGTTCATATGCCTCTAGCCTTATCTCCTCTAGTTCTTACAGTTGCAACTTCCGCTCCATGCCGGAAGATTCCAAGTCCATGTTGCATTGCTTAATTACCCAATAAGCTTTATGCTTCAACTCCACGGGAAAATGGCAAGCTTTTCTATAGATCAACTGGTAAGGGGACATGTCGATTGGAGATTTGTAGGCGGTGCGATAGGCCTATAGTGCTTCTTTGAGGCGAAGGCTCTAATCTTTCTCTGATGGTTTGACTATTTTCTCCAAGATGTGTTTCACCTCTCTGTTCGAAATTTTAGCTTGACCATTGGTTTGTGGATGGTATGCAGTGGATGTTTTATGAGTGACTCCAAATTTAGAAAACAAGTTGCTAATGACTTTATTATAAAAATGTGTTCCTCGATCACTAACCACAGCTTTAGAGATCCCAAATCGGCAAAAAATATTGGACTTAAGGAATTTGTATACAGCTTGGCCATCATCTTTTCTAGTAGGAATAGCCTTTATCCATTTGGACACATAGTCAACAGCTAAAAGGATATACACAAAGCCAACAGATAGGGGAAAGGGTCCCATGAAATCAATTCCCCAAACATCAAAGATTTTGCAAAATAATGAAGGTTGCCGTGGCATTTCAAGTTGTTTTCCTAACCCTCCAAAGCGTTGACATTTGTCACATGACCTACAAAAGTTGAATGAATCTTTAAAAAGGGTAGGTCAATAAAAACCAGAATCTAGAATTTTTCTAGATGTTCTCCTTGCACTAAAATGCCAACCACAAACCATTGAATGACAAGCTGAAATTATAGTGTCAAATTCCTCATAAGGCACGCATTTTTGGATTACTTGGTCACTACACATTCTCCATAATTGAGGGGCATCCCAAATGTAATGTCGAGCTTCACTTTTCAACTTTTGAGCTTGTGCCTGAGACATAAAAGGAGGAGTTAGTCTAATCATAAGATAATTGACGATATGTGCATACCAAGGTTCTTTGAAAATTGAAGCACATAGGACTGAATCAGGAAAAGAATCACAAGTTAACTTAGAAGAGTCTACTCCCTGTGTATCGTCAGGCAACCTACTTAAATGTTCAGCTACGTGATTTGTCACCCCAGCTCGATCTTTTATCTCAATATCAAATTCCTGGAGAAGCAATGTCCACCGTATCAGTCTAGGCTTCGACTGTGGTTTCTTGAGGAGATGTCGAATTGTTGCATGATCAGTAAAAATGATTACATAAGAGTTTAAAAAATATTGTCTGAATTTTTCTAATGCGAAAACTACTGTAAACAGCTCTTTCTCAGTTGTTGTATAGTTGGTTTGAGCTGAATCCAGTGTTTTCGAGGCATAAGCGATCACTCTTGCCAATTTCTCCTCTCACTGGCCCAACATAGCCCCTACAGCACAATTAGAAATGTCACATGGAAGTTCAAAAGGTAAGTTCCAATCAGGAGCAACTAAAATGGGTAGAGAAATGAGTTTTGATTTTAATGTGTCGAAGGCATTTTTACAAGAATCATAAAACTCAAAATTTTCATCTTTTGTAAAAGCTTGGAGAGAGGTAACGCAATTTTGCTAAAATCTTTTATGAACTGCCTATAAAATCCTGCATGACCTAAGAATGATCTGATATCACGCACACAGGCATGATAAGGAAAGGAAAATATGACCTCAATTTTAGCTTTATCAACTTCAATCCCCTTGTTAGAAATTAAATGACCCAACATTATACCTTCATTGACCATGAAATGGCATTTTTCAAAGTTCAAAATCAAGTTCTTCTCAATGCATCTTTTTAAAACTTTTGCAAGGCTAAAGAGATAAGCATCAAAAGAATCAACATAAACTGTGAAATCATCCATGAAAACCTCCATGCACTCTTCTAAAATTTCACAAAAAACAGCCATCACACAACGCTGAAAGGTCCCTGGAGCATTACATAAACCAAAATGCATCCTTCGATATGCAAAGGTGCCAAATGGACATGTGAAGATGGTTTTATCTTGGTCCTCCGGTGCAATAGGCACTTGAAAATACCCAAAGAAACCATCTAAAAAATAGTAGTGCGATTTTCCAGCAAGCCTTTCAAGCATCTGGTCAATAAAAGGCAAGGGAAAATGGTCTTTGCGTGTAGCATCATTTAATCTTCGATAATCTATACATACACGCCACAAATTCTGCACCCTAGTGAAAATGAGCTCATTTCTATCATTTTTTATCACCGTGATCCCACTATTTTTTAGCATTACGTGTATTGGAATAACCCACTCACTATCAGAAATTGGGTATATTATCCCAGCACTTAACAATTTGGTGATTTCTTACTTAACTACATCTAAAATTAGTGGGTTTAGTTGCCTTTAAGGCTGCCTTATAGACTTGGATTATTCAATAAGATCCTATGTGTGCAAATAGCAGGGGAAAATTCAGGTATATCTAGCGAAGTCCACCCTATGGCCCTCTTATATTCCCTCAAGACATTTAGGAGTTTCTCTTCCTCAATGTCAAACAGGAATTTGCAATTATTACGGGTAATCGCTCATTAGCTTCAAGAAAGGCATACTTTAATGTAGCGGGTAAGGGTTTTAACTCAAGCACAGGAGGTTGCACAATGGAAGGAATCAATTTATGAAGTTCAAGAGAGAAAAGATTACTCCCTCTTTCCTCTGAAATAAGGCCCGTTTCTTGGAGATCCAGTTCAGCAGCGACTTAGGTCAAACTTCCCTGTTTTTCTTCAATGAAGCGTTGGTAGTGAGGTCCAATTCCTTCAGCCATTTCGACATCAACGTCAGTTTTTCCGAAGTCTGAATAACCTAAAATATTGGCACGAAACCTTTCCCCAAGTTCAAGTAAACATAAATCAGAATCAAAGGAATTCTCTGGCAATTCAATTTCAGGTCATGCATCATCAATAACCATATCAAGCATATTAACTCCTAGAAGTGAATAGTCCTTATGGGGGTGCTTCATAGCTTCATACATATTAAAGTTTACTTGTTGATCGCCTACCTCTATGGTGATCTTACCTTCTTTCATGCTAATCATCGTACTAGCTATTTTTAAGAATGGTCACCCTAAAATTAAAGAAGTATCATGTGCAACTTCAGAAGACATATCAAGCACATAAAAATCAACAGGAAATACCAAACCTTTTACCTGGACCAGGATGTCTTCAATAATGTCCACTGGATGCCTAAATGATCTATCAACCAATTGTAACACAACTGATGTGAGTTTCAGACTCTTTACCCCTAAGGATTGATATATAGACTTTGGCATCATATTAATTGCGGCCCCTAGATCTAAAAAGTCTCTTCCTATGGTGACTTTCCTTATAGTGCATAGAAAGGTAAAAGATCCAGGGTCTTGATACTTGACCGGTATTTGAGGTTTAAACAAGACGGACACATTCGAACTCACTTGAACTCTCTCATTGGGCCTAAACTTCCTCTTATTGGTGCACAAGTCCTTGAGATATTTAGCATTGGCTGGAACTCTTTTCACCAAATCAAGCAAGGGAACGTTCACCTCAACTTTTCCAAACAGATCAATGATATCTTTTTCAAGCTTAATCTCAGTCATACGCTTGCTCATTAAATATGAATTTGGAAAATGAAGGTCTTGAAGATTTACCTCCTTACCTTTGGCTTCATGCTTGCTTGATTCCTTATGCTCAGTTTTGTCCTTAGAACTTTATGAAGTAGCTCCTTTGTCCTTGGATGCAGACTTCCTTTCTTTCAATAATTTCTCTTCCTTGACACTCTCAGATTTCTTGATTCTTTGCTTCTGTAGAGGTGCTTCTTTACTCTCAATTTCCTCATCACATGCTTCCTCTTCTTGATTATCAAACCTCACTTGTTTCCCACTTTGCAAGACAATTGCATTAAGACTTTTTGGATTCATTACCGTGTTAGAAGGAATTGTTCTACTACTTCTTACTTGGTTCTCGCTCAAATTGTTGGATAATTGGGTCAAATATAGGTCGATATTTTTTTTCATTTGTTTCCCATTGCTTCATTCTCTTCTCTAAAGCATTGAACCAAGCAACTGTCTTAGAGAAATCCTGCTGGATGAGAGTAGCTAGTGCATTGAATTGATTGGTGTTAGAATTCCTCTCTTCCTTTATCAAAGTCATTATGTTTTGTAGCAATTGATTGGTGTCCTCTTTGGTTGGGACAATCAGAGCTTGCTGCTGGTTGGGGAACTAGGTAGTGGAAGTACCTGCTCCTCCTCCTTGCTGAAATCTGTTTTGAGCTTGGCCCTCTTCATTCCTCCAACTAAATCGAGGATTGGCCTTCCAACCCTCACTATAAGTGTTGGAGTAAGGTCCCATTTCTAGTTGGTCCTCCTTGGATATACAGTGACACCTCCTCATACTGTCCTGGGCATATACTAGATATATGCATAACCGACCCAAAAGTATCAAAATTGGGTGCGGTAAGATCCATAGAAGATGATGGGCATTGCACATTCAAGTTCTTTAATTCAGCAGTGATGAAAGATAATTGCAATGTAATTCTATTTTCCAAGGAGTCCACCTTCGATTCCAAACTTTCCATTCTCTTAACTTGAGCTGTTGAAGCTCCTAGTTTATGCACTCCTCGGGAATCTCTTACATTATACTGTTGATGATTTAGAGCCATCTTCTTTATCAAATCTCATGCCTTCGAAGCCATAAGATCAATCAAAGATCCTCCCAATGCCGCATCCAACATACCTTTTTCTTGACTTTTCAACCCATCATAAAAGTACTGCACTAACTGCTCATCAGGTATCTGGTGATGGGGGCATCTGGACAGTAGGTCTTGGAAGTGATTCCAATAATCATAAAGAGACTCATCATAATATTGCCTTGCTGAATAAATCTCCTTCCTCATCTATGAAGTCTTGGAAGCTAGAAAATATTTTTCCAAGAAAGCCTTCCTTAAATTGGCCCAACTATGATAGGCATTCGCCACATGCCTTGGGAGGCTCATATACCACTTCCGTATGAAAAACCTTCCATATAACTTAGTCTAACGACACTCCCACCGGCTTCATACTCTAACAGATCATAGAGAAGGATTGTAGGTGCATATAGGGATCCTCTCCTCCCAAACCATGAAATTTAGGAAGAGAGTTAATAAGTAATCCTTTCACTTCAAAATTAACATCAAAATTAGGACAAGTAGCAGTAAATGGATCATAATTCATATCAGAAGTTGTTGCTTCCCTAATGGTTCTCCGTCTCTGATTCCTATTGTTCTCTCCAACTCTCTCATGCTCTCCATTTCCTCCATTATCATCATTTCTAAGTTGGTTTGCATGAAAGTTAGGATCTTGTATAAAAGCGGGATTTTCAGCCATGATCACTCTTTCTCTCGACTCACTCTCATTAGTTAGCTTATTCGACTCCTCTTCCACAACTACCCTTCATCTCCCTTGTTCTTCCCACTCTTTTCTAATCTTCCTTAAACGTCTCTCAATCTCAGGTTGGAAAGGAACAAGTCTAGCTCTCTGGGCATGCACAAAAACAATTAAAATGAAAGAAATTGTAATAAAATTTACTCACAATCACACAAAGTCAAATAAAAGGTGAGATGTGAAGGATGTGAGTGTATGGAGTGTAAGAGTATGTATGAAGATGAGTATGTATGAAAGATACTAAGTATGAAAAATCCAACTGTGAAAGTATGCTTTTGTTTGTGTTTTCTAAATGTATGTTATGCAAAGGAAAATTAAAAACTATACTATGGACAAGTACGAAATTAAAGGAAAAGGTTCCTATTACCAACGACAAACAAAGATGACAATGGCTAACCTAAAAAAACCAATTGATTGGTTTCCCGACAATGGCACCATTTTGATCGGCTGCTCGGTTGAGAATTAGATTACTCCCTTGGAAACCAAATAAAAAAATTTAATTCCAAGGATTGCAATATAGGATGCAACCTCAGGTCATCTCTCTTAATCGGAACCTAGTGCAAAAAATCTAAGCTAGCCTAATTGTCAAAAATGTAAACTAAGTTGATAAAAAAACGGGGTTTGGATCATTAGTAAAAATTAAGAAAATTGAACTAAATGAAAGAAAAATGTATAAAAAGGTATTTTTGGGAAATGAAAAGTGAAAATGCAAACAATGATCAAATATGATAAAATCCTCTTAAAAACGAGCTTTGGCTATCATGGTTCAAAACAAATCTTTTGGGGGTGAAATTTACTAAATTTTTGAATTCCTCTTTGGATATCCCTTCTCTTCACCTAAGAATTCCTTGTCAAACAAGAGTCAGCAATGTCATAAAGCATAACTCTTGGCACTTTTAAGGTTGAGGTACTAACAGACTACACAATTGTTTCCCTAGCTATATGCCTAACTCTTCTACTTCATATAAACATATTTGGCATCTAAGCACTAATGGAGACTATTCAAACTCTTCTTGCATCAAAACACTAAAGCCCCCCTAATCCTCTCATCCATTGGTTTAATATTGTTTGGAAAGGGTCCTTAAAACCAAAAGCTTCTTTAACTACTTGGCTTACAGCTAGGAGAATACTGAAAACTAAAGACAGGATAGTGGAATCTATACTTAAAATAACATGACATCTTTCCTTCAAATATAGCTACCTCCTCCATTTGGGCCAACATCCAACACACTCTTAGCCCATACTGTTACGAATTAGATTGGAACAAAATACAAAATATTAGAATGGATTGATCATAAATTCTTCTCAATAGGGAAAGACAATCTATCCAAGTCTTAGTTTCAAATGTGCAGTTTATATCATTTGGAGAGAGAAATCAAAGATTGTTTTACAAGATTAACACAGATAAACATATCTTAATTCATAAGTTACACTGTTAAAATAGGGGAAACCCTGGCAGCACACCATATTGAAAAACAATTGATCTCTTTCTATAAGAGACAACGAAGTCTAACCTTCCTGGTTCTTTTCCTAGAAATATTTGTTAAGGCAATGTATTTATTTCATTTTACTTGATCCAACTTTGTACAGACCTTTTGTGGCCTTTAATGAATTCTTTTATCTTTCCAAATAAAGTTTTACGGAAATCAAGGTCAGTCCCAGACGTTTTTAGTTTAATTTTAAAATGCAAAACCAAGATAACAATTAAGTAGGCTGCCAAAAATACCCTTACTGCCAAGAAAGAAATGTTTTGGTCACAGAAAAAGCAATTCCAATAAGCAAATAATTATGGCACTAGAATTTCCCCTTGAATATATAATACAGTAAGAAACAATCTGAACACTCCCCCCGACAACAAGCTGCAATCAACTAACTATCCAATATCTATCTAAAAAGAATTGCCGCGACCAAAAGCTCATACCAGAATAAGACATCTGGATTCCTTCTCTCTCTGGCTCTCTCCTACTCTTGGACACACAATGTAATGCAATGCCACCAATGAAGTAACTTTTTTTTTCATTATTGGATTGGGTGGTATTGCGCCGATATTCTCTTAGGAGGCAACTTACGCAAGATGTAGAGGACCAGTGCAGATGGTAAAATCTCAACAAGCTGTCAAATTTTCAATTTTCAATAAAACAAAAGTGAGTCATCAATTTTGCAGAGATGAACTTCTTATAAAAAGAAGCCAATTACCATGTAGTAGATCAAGTTCAAAATTGGGTGATCCAAGACATCGAGAGATGCATCTGAATCAAATGCAGATAGAAGAACCTGCATGTTGGGATTTGAGTTAAAAAAACACATCATGAAAATCCAGAAGGATAAAACAAATCATCAGACGTGTTACCATTTCAACCACAATCTATGTGGAAGATTATGTATGTCTATAGTGGCCAGTATTTTATGCTCTAAAATAAGACATCTTTTTGCATTGATATCATTGATTAACAACTCGTATTGTAGAATGAGCTGAAATCCATATGACGGCCATATTTGCATTTCATCATATATAGGAAAGTAAAGAACTAAGAACTTCCATATCTAATGTTCATAAAGAATTAAAAGATTCTAGTGAAACTCAATCAGAGTTGCAACCATTTGAGACTCACCACAAAGCATCTAATGAGGAAGCATGTGAAACATATAGCTGTAACCGATCCAACCTGCAACAAGAATAAGCTATCAATATGACCTGAAAATTCGATATTCAAATTACAATGTTTGTGTGCTTGCTTTTGCCTCATGTCTATATATGCCAGTTTGATTACTGCCAAGTGTGTGCCCTCTCTGATTTCTTGTTTACAAAGAGATATATGCTGTCATCTAAAAGAGAAACAGAAAATGAAAGGGAACAAGGTATGGAAATAAGTAAACCTCACGAAGCTTCTTTCTTCTTCCTTTCGATTCAATTGGAAAGCGTCTTAGCATAAAAAATAACCTGAAATTATGAAAGCACACAATTAACCATGCAAAACTAAAGAACATAAATACCAGAAAGTACAGCAGCGATTACCAAATGAAATATAGTTATCATAATGGTTATTAAGCAGAATACTCACCTACCCCCATAGAGCAAGAAACCTAATGCTGCGATAATTGACACCACTGGAAGAAAAAGAGAAAATGATTAGATACATATACGCCTTCAAATAAAATATTGATTGTTGTATGTATAGAGCATTAGCAGAGATGAGAAGACAGGATTTAGTATTTAGAATGAAACGTAAGATAGCACATGAACAATGAATTTAGAGCCTAACCTGCAATAAATATCTTTCCAATGAATTCCACAACACTGTTGTCATCTATCCAGAGGTACACCCAGATGCAAACCTGACATCAAACTCATTTGGTAAGACATCTTACTTAAATATGTTAATAACCCCACAAAGATCCAATCAGCCTTAACTTCATTGGCCTACATGTTCTGTGCTAAGACTTAGTACAAACACCAAGGTTTCAACAATCACTAACACTTCAAAACTAGATTGTGATAAAACATTCCAAATTCATATAGCCTAAACAAAATCTTAAAAATCGTTCAGTTTTTTGTCCTTCCCATGTTAGAATAAAATTACTCAGCAAAGAGTTCAATGAATTGATATTGATGAGAAGGTGACAACATCAGGACGTCAGCCTGTTAGAGACTTTTTGCACAAATTCAATATCTTCTTCCTCCAACTTCAAGAAGGCATGCCAAGTTCTAAAAGCTTTGGATGGTAAACCTTAATACAAATTTAGGAAAATTCAAAGAAAACACTAAGATATTTGTAAAGACCATTGTTGAAGAAAAGATGGCAGAGGACTATGAGATTAAACACTGGTCTGCTGTATAAAAGAATTGCAGAAACAAAAATACCTGTATGAAGTATATTGTGCCATTGACGGATATATAAACTATCCTGAGCTTATCAGTAGGCAAACTTCTTGCCTGATCATTCAAATGAGGTAAATGTCATAAATCATCTTGTCAATGAGATGGAAAAGTATTGGTTATGAAGGATACAATTCATAAACTACTTGCCTGATGATATATCTCTGCCCAGAATAGGACAAGTAGAGTGTAAGTGGAGAAAAACAGGAGCCCAGGGAGATCCAATAGTACCAAGCTTAATACCTGGTTCAACACACGTTAGCCCCACAATTGCAAAAAGGTCCAAAGCATTTATTGTAATACAAGTGCAAACGTAACATAACATTCAATTCAGTGCAAGAAAACAACTTAAAAGACAGACAAAAACTTCAACACCCGGAATTTCTTTAGAGCAATTGTTTCCCAGTATTATGTCAGATTGAGCGTGAAACTCTTTACTAGAACAAGTTAAAAACTAACCTTAGGATGCAAAGTAAATACTTGGCTATGAAATCCAAACACGATTGCACGGACTGTAAAATATAATCCAAAAGAGAAATATCAGGCCTATGTCAAAATTTACGAAGTCATAAATGGAATTTGGATTTCAAATTTCACCTCCATTAACAATGAAGTTCATGAGATGGAAAACCTTCTGCGTTGTCCAACCGTACTCGGGCACTCTCAGTTCAATCCGGATCAATTGAATCTGCATGTCCACGAATACTACAAATCAGTAACTGCAAGCAGAGTAGAATTGGACCCGCAAAGCAAACTATTGAACCATTGCAATCACCTAAAACTAGAAGACCAAGAAATAGGTCGACAAAGTCGATAGGAATGATGTTAAGAAAACAAGGAAGAACAGGTTCTAGCTCTACGATCAAAATTGGTCATTCGATGCACATCAACCAAGAACATTAGGCTTGCACACACACAAACACACCCCCATGAGGACAGTTACAGAGAGACAAATGACCAAAAGTACACTAGACAATCCAAATAATCCACACCATTAACTACGAACACGCAAAAATAATGTCCATCCACAAAAACCCAGAAGCAGAAATGCAAGTTTTGAAAGACAGAAAGAGAGAGAGAACGAGGGGGGGAGAGGGAGAGAGAGAGACCAGAGCAACAGAGGAAACAAGAGCATAAGCAGCACAGAGTGTGAAAAAGATCCCATCTTGCCATTGAGTAGAGTCGTTGATCTCATCCCACCAATCACCAACCAACCTCTCTATAACCCCCATCCCTCCTCCTCCCACTCTTGTCATTCCTCTCCCTATCTACTCCTTGTTCCCAAGAGAATGAAAGAGATAACAAAGAAAGTCAAAGTTTCCACTTCTAAACACTTCCCAAGAGCCACAACCCCGCAAAACCCGAAACAAACACCAGTTGGAGTAAACAAACCAGACAACTGATTGACGGGTTTCGCTAACTCTACCAGACACCAGTTCGAATAAACAAACCAGGCAACTGATTGACGGGTCTCGCTAATTTTACCAGACACCAGCTCGAATAAACAAACCAGACAACTGATTGACGGGTCTCGCTACCCCCACCAGACGGTCCAAATGGAGTAAAAGAGCACTGAGCACCTAAGCTTCTTTATCCATCTCTATGTCTTACTTACTGAAGTAGATGGGTGCAGTAAATCTCTTTTTTAAAATGAAATTACGAGTCGTTTTTATTTGATATATAGTATAAAAAGTATAACTTAATTGATTAATTTTTTTAATTTAACGTAAAATTTTTAATTTTTAATAAAACTTTAAGGGTTTATACATTGAAATGTTTATTAGTTTGCATTTAAACCTTCTAAATTAGAGATAATTTTGTTTATGATTTAATATAAAATTTTACATTTATGTTATATTTCATTCCAACCTATTATAAACTCTCGTCTTAAATCATAAATAATATTACATTGTATTTCTTTATATTGATCATAAGAGCCAAATCAAACGTGGCCTTACATAAGTGCTATTGTTCTATTCAATTTTGGATCCTTCGTCAAGCTTTTTTGTTTTCTCAATTAACTCCAATTCATCGCAAACGGTTTGTTAGTTGGACGGACCTCCTAAGTCGCACCGCCTAACTTGTTTGGTCTGCAGCAAATCATTTTGTTTACCGGTGCTGAAGCCTATTTTCTGGTCCCTTACAACTCTGTTTCCTTTACTATGTCCGTCTAATTTTTATAAATTCTATAGATAGATTTTTATGAAATAAAGTATGATGCGAAATAATTAGAACATGCGAGATAGTCCGGTCGAAATTAAAAACGAAAATGTTACCTTATCAATTATCACGGTGATGTGAGTGTGAGATGCTGAGGTAGATTCCATGCGTGGTGGGCCCAACAGCACAGCCTGCGATAACAGAATAGCATTTAATAATATAACTTGGTAGATGCTTTAACAATACAACATTTAATGTCCTCACAGCTTCGACGTGGCAACAGGAACTGGCCGGTTTTGCCGGTTCCAATGTCGGTTTTGGCTCCAAATTCAATCTCTCTCTCAATTTTCTGACCATGTCCGTAGGATTGTTGAATGCGTGTCAAAGTGCCATAAACCCGATAATCGTTGATTCCTACATTTAATTAATAATTATAATTCGACCTTTAAATTATTCTTTTTCACAACAGTGGCCTTGATGTAAATTAATAATTCTATGTTTTCTTTTTGCATTTTCACACATATCATTTAGTGGATCATAAATTCAGAACAAGTCAAAGATTTGATTGGAAGGACACCTAAATTTTTGTCATATTTGGAAGTTTCAAAAGTGTTGCCTGTAAACATCTCGTATTAATACTAAGAAACAAACAAAAACTCCAATTACTTTTGATCTTTATTGAAACGAGATCCTCAATCTTTATATTTTATCAATTAAATTTTAATTATTTTAAAAATTAATCAATTTAAATTTAACTTGCTAAAATAATCCATAGTACATACCACATTAAACAAATGACATATATTCTTAAAATTTATATGACCACCATTTTCATTTTTATCTATTTTTAGTAATTCTTTAATAAATCAAATTTTAATTAATTTACTCTTAAACTTAAAGCTAAAACACGATTGGTCAAAAATAAAATTATGACAATTAATTGGAATGTTGTTGATTTTGAGAGGATTAATTTAGACACCATTGCTTTAATAATGATAAAATTTAAAGATTAATTACATTAAAATATTCTAAACATACCAATTTTTAATAATTATATACGACATATGTCTAACTTTCGAGGCTTTGACTTTAATCAATAGTAAACTCTAACATTTCTATCATGTTTTAGCTATAAATAATTTTAACCCAATTTTTAAAAAAAATTTTTACGTAGACGAAAGTAATTTCTTTTATGGCTCTGATTCTCAATCCTATAAACAAGGTTGGACTAATCATCATAAATTTAGTTATGGATAGAATAATCAATAGAATTATTTCTATGATAGTTTGTAGGATGTACAATAATTTCCGTATAGACCAGAAGTTTCTTATTACAACTCAAGTATATCTCTAAATGACTATATCAAGACTCGAAATGTTAACAATCTTCAATATCAGCAGGGTATGCAGCAGCTTCAAGAGGGTATACAACAAACTCAACAGAATATCCTACAATTCCAGTAAGATGAAAGGCAATTTTGGTCTAGTTTTCAAAATTAAGAGAGCCAACAAAACTCAAGTACATCATTGGAAGAATTAGTTGATGTTGTAACTGTTAACACTTTGTAATTTCAACAGGATGAAAGGCAATATTGACAAGATACAAGGTCTAGCGTTCAAGATGTGGAGAGCCAACAAGATTCATGTACATCTCTGGAAGAATTGATTAATATTATGAATGCTAATCCTTTCCAATTTCAACAGGATGTACAACAAACAATTTCAGCAAAAAAATGATACAAGTTCATCAAGATACAATATCTAGTCTCCAAAATGTGGTAAGTCAAAGGGGTGAGATGGCAAGATCAAACGTCTAGAAGTGTAAAGCAATGAGGAGCTTGAGAATTTTGAAAGCAATACTAAAGGAATTGTTTGTGTGGAAGAAGTGGAGGAGGAGTTCGAAGCAGAAATGTATATACATTTTAACTCGGACGTAAATACTGAGTTCCATTTTTGTTTTTGAGAATGATTCTTTACTTTTACATAGCAAGTTAGAGGAATTAAACAAGGAAGAAAAAGGTGATGAGACATTTGAGATCTTTCCAGAGTATATGGACTCAATAGAGATTAAGAGTTTGAGGATAGGAAAGATGCTAAATAGGAATGATTATCAACCAAGATCCAATCCTGAAGAATCTCACATGGATGAATTGCATTGTTGGACCCCGAACTTTTCTTGAAAGATTGAAATGATGGTAAGTGATTCATGTGTAAAGAAAAAGGAAAATTCTTGAATTTGAATT
>JANZLX010000002.1:29565220-29576851 GCA_025531955.1 Erythroxylum orinocense
GAGTTCTTTAAGGTTTATCATTCGAAAACTTAGTGAATTTCACTCCCAAAAGATTTGTTTTGAACCATGATAGCCAAAGCTCATTTTCAAGAGGATTTTATCATATTTGATCATTGTTTGAGTTTTCACTTTTCATTTTCCAAAAATCCAAAAATACCTTTTTATACATTTTTCTTTCATTTAGTTAAAATTTCTTAATTTTTACCAATGATCCAAACCCCCCTTTTTTATCAACTTAGTTTGCATTTTTGACAATTAGGCTAGCTTAGATCTTTTGCGCTAAGTTCCAATTAAGTGAGACGACTCGAGGTTGCATCCTATATTGCAATCCTTGAAATTAAATTTTTTGATTCGGTTTCCAAGGGAGTAATCTAAAGACTCAACCGAGACACTATATTTAAATAACTCCAACATTAGTACCATTGAATTGCTTAGTTGGACTTCCATTGATAAGGATACTAAATGATGGTGTTGATATGCAGGCATAAATCCCTATCATAAAAAATTCAGGGAATCCAAACCATTCCAAACTTGTAAGGATAAAGTCCTAATGAAGTCTACCAAAAGCATTAGAAAGATAAATTTTGATAAAACAACTTTTGATGTGTTTGCCTGAGCTATAGTCTCTCATCAATTCTTGAATCAAAAGAATATTATTAGAAATAGATTTTCCAGGTATCAACGCCCTTTGAGATTCATGTATGAACTGGCTCAAAATCTCTTTAAGCCTAATTGTGAGAAGTTCTGAAATCACCTTGTAGATAGTATTGCAAGAAGAGATTGGTCAAAAATCATTGAGATAACTTCCATTGGGGAGCTTATGGATCAAGCCTATATGAGTAGCATTGATTTTCCTCAATAATCTTTTTGAATTCAAAAACTACAAAAAAAATTTCCATAAATAGCTTACCTGTAATATGCTAGGTTTTCTGAAAAAAGTAGGCATTAAAGCCATTAAGGCTTAGGACTTTCACATGATTAAGGTGGAATAGGACTAATTTGATCTCCTACATAGGAAAAGGTTATTAAAGTCTCCTAATTTAAGGAAGAAGGATAACCAATAAGTTCTACCAATTCCTGCAAATTTGAAATACTAGGAGCATTTGTAGCACCAAGTAAGGAATCAAAGTAGTTTAGTATCATATTCCTTATGGACTCTTTGTTAGTGGCCATCTGGTTATTAGAATCCATAAGAGAAGTTATCTTGTTGAACTTCCTCCTCAGCAGAATTGAATGGTGATGGGATTTAGTATTGAAATCCCCTTCCCTCAGCCAGGTTATTCTTGCATTCTGCATGAGTAGTAAATCACGCTCTTGAAGAGCTTCTTTGTACCTCTCAAGCTTAGTAGCTTCAGTGTTTTTATATGTATGTTGTCTGGTTAATTATAACAATTCTCCTAAGCTCTTCTAAACTCTTTCTTAACTTCTTACAACTTAATAGATGTAGTGGACTAATCTATTTTATAGAAGCTCTTCAATTTATTTCTAAAAATATGGAGCTTCCTTGTCAATTTAAATTCTTTATAACCCTTAATCTTGATATTTCATACATCATGAACCAACTCCATAAATCCATCCTTTTCAATTAGGATGTTTAAGAATTTGAAACGAGAATTGTAGGCATTTGGGAGGGGGGGTTTAAGGTTAAGCACCTCCAAATTGGAGTGATCTAAATATAAAGGGGTTACAAAGTGGGCATAAGAGTTAGGGAATAAGCTCATCCATGGGTGATTAACCAATATTCTATCTATCGTTTTGTTGATGAGTTAGCTTCCCTGTTGTTTATTACTCCATTTAAAAAAACTAGAAAATATAAGATCAGCCAGTTCTAGTTTGGTAACAGCACTCTTTAAGTCTTTAACAACATTTGATGCATTGATCCTATCACCATGAGCTTTTAAGGGATGTAGTATATGATTCAAATCACCTGCTATTAGCCAAGGACTATGTATAAATGAATGGATGGAGAAATCTCCTCCCTTAGCTTCACTCTCATAAATTCAAAGTTAACTACGTATATGATGGTAATCTCCATCTCATTTCTTCTTTCAAGATGTTTGCACTTAAGTTGAAATATATTGGTATGGTATTTTGATCATAGAGACCCAATTTTTCTGAGTATTATAGGCAAATATGATCCAACCATTGTAATTGAATTCATGGTTTTTCTCATACTTCTAGTGTTTCCTAAGAAATTTCATAGCCTTGTGGAGATTATAAGCTTTTATCTTGTTTCTAGAAGTCCAAACAAAACATGTTTTCTTTCTATTAAAAGATCCTTATCAGCTTGACCTTTAAGAGGCTCATTAAGACCTCTAATGTTCCAAAAAATCATACTGTACACCTATGTGTTTGCTTTAGTATCTTGATATTTTAATTTATGAAACCATTTAGTTTTTTCAAAAGAAAAATATCATATTTTAGTTTTACTATTCTATGTATCTCCCATCTTGATGAAATTACAATTATGAATAATTTAAGAATAATACATAAATGCAATTTGAATATTATACTTATAATAATATTATAATTTCAATTATAAAGTAATTTTCTCAAATTTTATTTTTTAATATTAAAACATCAATTATAATTAACAAAAATATATAAACATAAATTTTAATTTTAATTAATTATGTCACAAAATTTACAATTTGTAGGACATATACAACATATCTCTATCTTTTTTACAACATTTCTTTCAATTAGCAACCGTGAAGAGTACAATTCCATAATTTTTCATTATGCAAGGTTTTAAATCGAAAAGCAGTTTAACTCCTAATTTTTGGCCATATCCCTCTTAGAGTAGTGAAGGGCAATTTCTTTGGAACCTTTTTAAAGTCCCTTTTCAAATAGATAATTCCAATTCAAAGATGGAAATAGAATTGTCATACAGATTAAACAATATGGTTGCAATTCAAGACTAAGATTTGAATAATATTGAGGAATACTAAGTATTAAAAACAATGTCAATTTATGAAAAGAAAATGGATGAATAGTTCCTAAACAAAATGGAGGAGAACTTAAATCGCAAAAAAGTGTAACTAGGATCACAAATTCTGGCCATACCATTAGAGTGAGAAGAAAAAAAGTAACAAAACACAGTGATGGGATAGCTCCAAAAGAATCACTTACTAGCTATATACATCTGCATTCTTAATTAATTTTATGGATTATGTATTTTTTGAATTGCAAAAAATAAGCAAAAAAGAGTAGAAGGAAATCAGTAAAATAGCTTCTAGTATAAACTCATTGGCATGTTATTTTGAATAACTTAATATTGAAATAATGAACAAACATAGTGCCATATAAACAAATGTTCCCATAATTGTAGACCTTGTAGACAAAAACCAAGATATAAAAAATTCTAGACAAAAACCAACTACGTGAGTGTGAGATAGAAAAGTGAGAAGTGCTAGAGTGCTTTTTCTTTTTACGTTGCCTTTAGTTCTTTCTAACCTCTAGTTGGCTCCTATTTTGTGGTTTATAATTCCCCTTTCCACCATTGCTTCATGTCTCTACTTCTCTAACACTCATCTTCTTCACCATATAAGAGGCTTCTAGGTTTGCCTCTTCCTCCAAGGGCAACTTTTCCCTTGCCAATAGTGATTAAAACTACTAGCTCCATTGCTTATAGTGAAGGAGGGGGTATGGCTAGCATCTTTGTTGGTGAAGACACATAACACAAATAACCTAGAGTCATAAACAAAACAAAATCACAAACATCCAAGAAAAAATTGATCTTTTTTGTGTTTTTAGAAACTACAAAAAGGAAGGCATTAATTAATTTTCTAGAAATACAAAAGCAAAAGATTAAGTATTTGTTTTATATCAAACAATTCTAATTTTCATAAAATAAGCAATAACCCTAATAATTTATTAGGCAATTTCTAGAAATAACGAAAAGAAGGTCATGCTTTTATCAAAATCTAGTAGTAGTAAAAACGAAACTTCAAACAAGTCTTTCCATAAGTAGTAAAAAATTGTTCTTTTAAATTGCTCTTTATATGATACCATCATGTTTTTAATATACTGGTACTAATTGTAAATTATAATTAGAATTCACAACTAGATTTAGGTAAATTAAGTCCTTTCCATTTATTTTTAATTATCCAATTAATAATTTATAATTATATATCAATGTTGAAATCTAGTAACGTATTGTGATCACACAAATACTAGAAATGTCAAAGTGGTTTGATTCAACTTATTCATGCATGGTTTTGATGTTTAACTTAATCTTTTCATCATTCACTATTCCAATTTTTTTTTATTAGTGTCTACTCTTTTAAATTTAATCATGTTCAACAACAACAACTCCTAATAATAATCCCGCTAGTATGCCACGTCAGGAGAGGTCCAATAGTACGCAACCTTACCCTTATTATTAGAGAGACTGTTTCCAAAAATTTAATGATGTTCATTTTTGCTAATTAGTAATTAATTTATCATTAATATTTGAAGATAACCTTTTCAAATGTCAATTCATTAATCAAAGATTTTTTTTACTAAACAATAATAATATAATATTATCCCGAGTAACAAATCTTGTATTAACTTTTTCAACTATCTCTACATGATTTATACTATATCCTAGCTGCTTTAAATAGAATAGGTCACCAGTAATATAAAAAGGATACTAATTTCTCATGAGATACTTCGATAATCTTAAGTATAAGGATTAAGCATATATCCATCATAATGAGGAAATCAATTGATATATAACTAGTATTTCATTTGGGATTATCATATTCGGTCAGTTAAGTGCACTTATTTTCTAATATACACCCATGTGTTTGCTTTAGTATCTTGATATTTTAATTTATGAAATCATTTACTTTTTTCAAAAGAAAAAAAAATCATATTTTAGTTTTACTATTCTATCTATCTCTCATCTTGATGAAATTACAATTATGAATAATTTAAGAATAATACCTAAATGCAATTTGAATATTATAATTTCAATTATAGAGTAATTTTCTCAAAATTTTATTTTTTAATATTAAAACATCAAATATAATTAACAAAAATATATAAGCATAAATTTTAATTTTAATTAATTATGTCACAAAATTTACAATTTGTAGGACATATGCAACATATCTCTATCTTTTTTACAACATTTCTTTCAATTAGTAGCCATGAAGAGTACAATTCCATAATTTTTCATTATGCGAGGTTTTAAATCCATAAGCAATTCAACTCGTAATTTTTGGCCCCGTTTAGTGAATGACTTATTAATTATTTTTTGGTTGATTAAAAAGTTCAAGTCATTTGTCTCTGTCAAATAATTAATAAATATATTTAGTAATCAACTAATTGAATTGGTTGATTGAACATAACCAACTAATTTTTAAAAAACTTCTCTCTACTAGCATTTTGGCCTCTGGTTGATAAAAACTATGCATTAATGACGATTGTGCCCTCGAAAGAGAATAGCCATAACAATGGACATGCGGTTATTTCTATGATTGTTGGCTGCGTCAAGTGATGACGACTTCTCGTTGAGTTTTTTGGTTTATAGAACTCCGGCTTACGATTGAAGAACAGATTCTGTGGTTGTTGTGTCTGGAGGTCTTTTTGCTGGAGGCGTTGTTGCTGGTAGCCCTGCAAGTCGTGTGAAGCTGGAGAAGAAGTTTTGGAGTAGTGCGGTGTTGATGGTTTAAATATGACGGCGGTAGCAAGAGGAAGCATCTAAGGGAGGAGGCTGATGCTACCATCTGCAATCACCAACGACTGGAATTGGTCAGTCGTCAATGATATCATGAGATGGCAATAACGGCATGGTTAATTCTCTGGCATATGTGGTGTCGTCGTTGATAAAGATGTGGCTCGTCGCCAGGGAGAAGGTTATGTACTATTATTTTTATTCAAGAATACCATCATCTAAACAGAAAATTTAAAATTGTTTTAAAATTTAAATCAATTATTTTTTAATTTAATTAAGATTAATAATTATATTAATTTCTAATGTAAAATTTAAAATAATTAAGAGTGGCATGAGCCATTGCTGCATCTCGGTATTTGGCTACATTAACGAGACATAATTAAGAGTGATTGTTTTAATTATTTTTTAATTAATATTAATTTAAATATTTTTATAATAATTATTAATTATATAATTTAGTATTCGTTCAACAGTTTAAAACTATTCGTACTCCTACAGGAATAATGTTTTATATCACTTCATATATTTAAAGATGATAATAAATAAGATAGAACTTATCTATTGAATTAATGATTTATTTAAGATCTAACTAGTTTGAATTTGCTTTGATCAACAACTGAATTAAAAATTAAAATGGTACCGTTTTAATTAAGTAGTTTTTATTTATTAAATAAAATAATCTATTTTATTTCAACAAATTCATATTTGATTAATTATTGGACTGATTTTTTTAATTTCTTAGCTCAGTTTAAACTTAATTTAATTAATTTTAAAAGTTAAAATGATATGGAATTAGCATTTTAATTATTAAATAAAATAATATTACTAAAATTATTATTTTTACATACATTCAATTATCCACCCACTGTAATCAGAGCATACGGGTATGCGATAATCATTTAACAATTGGCACTCGTCCACATATCCTCACCTCTCAATTATCAATCAGATATGTAAAGCATGATTATCTTTGACTCCGCACATTCCTCGAGGAAGTGCGAACTTTATTTTATTCTTTGTAAGCTTACAAGTACAAAAGAGTTACCTGATCAACACTTTCACGGCCAAGTATTCTGCTGATTCAAGCATATCCACATCTTGAATGATTTTGAAGCACCTATTCCAACGGCGCTCAATCACCTAATCATGGATAGAGATATTCCACCAACCATAGAGATGTTTAAAGATCAAAATATATGCTTTGGCGGCTTCTCTTCTGCGCAGCTGGGCCCTCAATAGCGACGTAGGAGTAATCCGTTGCCTTGGCCACTATCCTGATGACTGCTGATAAGCACTTCCTGGGATGACGGTGAACATGTTTCACACGATTCTTTGTCTCGTAGAGTCGTTGAAACTAATCAGTTTGCGTCAACAATCGTTTGTTATTAAAAGTGATGTCCAAGAAAGAGATTGTAATGAACCTCGTTTGCAACATCACCAATACGAACAACGTATCTGTTAGAGCTGATGTCGTATACACTAAATATAGGACAATTGGAGAGCTTTCTGATTAGTGTGCTACTAATAAAATGAATATTTTAAAAAAATATAAACAGAATGAAAGAAGAAGGAAGGTGTGGCATGGCGGTTGCAGCATTAATTAGTTAACATCATCTTTCCGCAACGAAAGGAATGAAAATTGGCTTTATTAGTTAGGATAGATTCAACAGGAAGCAAAACAACTTTACCTCATTTTTTCTCTCTTTCTTGAATGTCTTGATTGCCTTTTATAATAGTGTTATTGTGCACAATAATTAATTGTAAGCCACAAAGCTCAAATCCCAAGTCCGTGTACCCATCAGCTCGACTACCCAGCAAACCTGTTAGATTGTAGCACTTCCTGTTGACAACTACCATTCTCACTTTAGCACCTTCCGTTCTTTGTTCTCAATTATGGCTAACGAGAATCTACTCCACATCATCGGTAATATATTTAGTACTTAAAACATTTCATTGCCTCAAGAGTGGCTGCTATTGCCTAAGCTACGGTTACCAAGTCTGAAATCCGGACTTTTATTACTTCCAGCTCCATATTATGGCTGACTCTGAACACTCTTCTTCTGATGACACCTTTGTGGATTCTCGAGGTAACCTCGACTATTAGTTCATAAATTCTGGCAAGAAACAAATAGCATAATTTCGTTGTAGAAATAGTTTTTACATAAGACTCTGTCTCCTCTTCATTACTGTGCCCCTGCGTGCATGCTAGACTTTCGAGGTCTCTTCACTCGTGATGGGCACCTGAAACCTTATCCAGTATTATATCATCTCTGTTTTTGCTTTCTTATTGACCTTGGAAAAACTGTTTCAGAAGAAACAAGTCGAGAGTCGAAGGTTGAATTCTCCGAGGATGAAGAAAATCTTATTATTCGGATGTACAATCTTGTTGGGGAGAGGTAAATTTCTTCACTTCAATTATCTTAAGCTTAGAAATAATCCAATTTGAATGCATCTAATCTCTTGTTGTAACGTGCGAGCAGGTGGGCTTTAATCGCTGGTAGGATTCCTGGAAGAACAGCTGAGGAAATTGAGAAGTACTGGAACTCTAGACACTCGACTAGTGAGTGAAACTTAAAGCGAGGAATTAACTTATCTTGCACTAGGTTTAAGGTAGCAAAAATCATAGCTGGGCCCATGAATGCCATATAAGACGGTTCTAAACAATTGTAAGGGTAGAAGGATCGATGGGTTCAGTTGATTCAGTAAGAACTTGCAAGGCTGTAACTGTACTTTCTTTCAATTACATGTCTAGGAAATTTTTCCTTATTTCTGCTCAATTAATTAGCAGTCAAATTCCACAATTGAATATTATTTCCTTGTTTTTTTTCTTTTCTGTATTTTTAGCAACATTATGTACTGATAATGCGAAGATATGAGTTTCTGATAAGTGTTCTTTTCCATGTGAAGAGACTGTCAACCAACTACAATTCCCTTCCGCAATTCATGTGCTGATCAGCTAAGAATTATTGGTTCAATGTTCTTTTCCGTAATTACAGGAAGGATGCGCACATCTCTCGTGAAACCATGTACTTCATGAAAGAAGACACATGGAGTGTTTTTCAAACAGGAAACTCCTAACCTGTTTTGATGAAAGCACATGGAATATTTATCACGCAGTTGCCCTAAATTGGTTTTACAGGACTCAGGAAATCATGCATTCTTACATGTTTTAATCAACTCACTTTGCTAAACAAAAATAAAAAAATTCTTCAACTTGTTTAACATGCACTCATTTTTGTATGCTAATTTGTTAGAGAAGATGCAAATGAAATTTGCAGAAACTGTGATGTATTGCAATTAAAATATCCAAATCCACCCAAACAGGATTTCTTTACCCATTGCAGTGCATAGTCAAGGCACCACAGTTTCCTGGGAACCTCTCAACTTTGAAAATTTTTCAACCCTATCAGGAACTTAGAATTGTTTGAACTTTAAAGCCAATGTTGAGTAGCTCATATCTATAAATTGAAAAGCTTGGTCAGCTAATTTCCTTTAACAAGCCAAAAACAATCTTGTCAACTTAAACTCAGTCGAGATCTCATATGATCTTGAAATCCAATAAAATCATTTCAAACTTATCAGTTAAATTTCAACAACAACCGCTCCAGCAGTTTGAGAGGTAAGGCCTAAGGGAACTTAACCGCACACAACTATACATCCGCCAATTGGCTGAAATGAAATGATAGTACCAACTAGTAAACGTTGACAATTCAACCGAAATACAGTAACAAAAACCTTTACTATGCTTCTCTGGCCCAAAACTGATCAATATGGAAGCTTAATACCACAATAGAAGAACATAAAAACGCCTTTACAGTCAGTGACCTTAGATTTCTACAGCATCGACTTCGGATTCAAAATCAGTCTACATGCTAAACAGTCTTAAGAGTCAATTAATCATGATGTCTAACATATCAATTATATTTCAGCTTGAGTTATACATTGCTTTGTTTGTAGAACAAGGTGTCAAGTGTACTTGCTTACCTCACGTAGCACAAACTCCTGCTAAATACACAGATTAATTAAATAACTATCGTTCTATAAGATTTAAAGCATCAATCAGACAAGGGACAAAAAACACCAGCTCATTCATAAGTAATACCTTTTGAATATGCACAAGTGTGACAGTACTTAGCATCTTTGTGGATTTTGTTACCTATAAATGATGCCCTTGGTATTTCTATATGGAGTCCATCTGACACCATGGATATTCCAAGTAACAGGAAATCGGGAGATACAATCAAGCACGTCTTATCCATGAAAGACTAATAAGTAATAACATAAAATGTCGTTTCAGAAGCGAATACAAAGAGTTGGTCAGCCTTAGCTCAATGCAGACCTTAGCTATGCTTCAGTGGTATTTCATGGGAGAAACATAAAACAACATGAGCTCACAGAAAACAATGGTAAAAATAAGTTTTTAAGTTCAATCGCACAGAATTTATAAGTTTTCGTTTAGACATCTACCATAACTCTGAACCATAAACCCTTTTAACTTGATCTCACTACCTACAAGTTCAGCTTCCCGTAATCTATGCTTTACGTACAGGTACTGAATTCAATATTTCTTGACTAGAACATAAGCAAAATCCCCCTCTAGCCCATAAATTTCTTGAATAACAGAATATACTTGAACTAATTAAACTACGTTCCATAAAAGTTTCTTTAAAATTGAGATAATTAATCTTAAAATGCCTGACTTTTTGAAAAATTTTTAATTCAGTAATTAAGGTTTTAAAATTTCAATTAATGACTAGCTTTTTAAAACCTTGAAAATTCAATCCAAAATGTTGGTTTTTATTGATTTGATTAATAGATAGACACTTACTTGACATTTAGAAGACATGCTATATTATCAAAAATAACCTGTTTAAACTAAATTGTTAAGATTTTAAAAGATTAGTGTTCAATTGAAAATTTTAAAAATTTTGGCACTTAATTGAAAAAAAATTAAAAAGTTAAACACTTTTAAATTTGTTATCTCTTTATATTTATATTAACAAAATGGATATTTAAATAGGGTGATTTATCATCATGGTCAATGATCACAATCCTAACTAGTAAATTATGACTTCAACGATAAAGCTACCTACTTTGCAATCTTAAAAGTCTTCTGAGATCCAAAGTATGAATGCCCACATAAAAACTACAAAATTTCATGAGGTAAACTAGGATTGAATCAAAATTGTCTTCATAAACGAAAGTTTCAATCCCTTGATAAGATGCCATTAGGGATACACAATTAATTTGCAAATTTGTTCCTTACCCTGTTCTTAACACAACACCAAAGAATGTTTCAATCTCGTAATAACAAAAGAACAAACTTAGGGGTCTTTCCTATTAAGTCACAAGCATAATTCTCTTATTTCAAGCAAACCTATTAAAAATTCCATCAGACTCCATTAAGATTCTAAATTGTACTGATGTCTCGCAAGCATAATTCTCTTATTTCAAGCAAACCTATTAAAAATTCCATCAAACTCCATTAAGATTCTAAATTGTACTGATGTCCAATTGCAAATAATGTAATTGGAACACTTTAATGGAAAGAAAAAAAAGAAGAAACTGTTTTTCCTAGAGAGTAGTTTATTCTCGTTGATCTTACGACCATCACTTTCGTAGGTGTTGTTGTCTCTTTCCTTCCACTTATTTGGAACAACTGCCTTTGTAAGATTCTTCTTGCCTGCAACAAAGCGCATTCATGAATCAGACGAGAAAATAACCAAGTTTTGTCCTAGGAACTTACACTTCTCACACCATCATTTCTATGATCGATTTTTGTCTGCCGAAAATTGGATTTGTCCTTCCAAAGAGCACTATGAAATAAATAATAATTGGATTTGTCCTTCCAAAGAGCACTATGAAATAAATAATAATAATAATAATAATAATAATAATAATAATAATAATAATAAATATTATTCTTATTATTATTATTATTATTATTATTATTATTATTATTATTA
>JANZLX010000002.1:29585438-29596356 GCA_025531955.1 Erythroxylum orinocense
ATTAATTTGTGTTTGTAATTGAATATTATATTCAACAAATCAATTATTTCCTTTTCAATATATTGTGTAAAATATTGGATTCATATTCTTATATTTCTAGAAAATTCAATCAAATATGAATTTCAGGTTGAAATAGACCACCAAAGAGAAAATATGATAGGTTTAGACAATGATTCGGAGGTACTTAATTACTGTCCAAGTGAACCATCACATTCTACAGCTACAACTGAGTCACCTCCTCCCCCTCTAGCTACCACACTTATAGATGAGACATCACCTTTTGTACCTGCTGCTACACCATCCACCGCCCCTACGTCATCCACTACTCCTATGGTGACAGAGATATCAGGGGTAAATAATGTGGATGAAGGAGGCAATCGCCAGCCTGGAGCTGAGGGACCTGATTAAAGAACTTACATCACAATTGTCAATAATCTGTAAGTGAAAATACACTATATGTTTATAATTAAGTTATAGGTTTAAATTTTAAAAAGATATAAAATTATTTGTTTTGATATTAGGTTGATTATGTCTAGACCGTGCTCAAGAAACATGACATCCAAATTTAAGGAGAAGATTGATCTTGAGGGTTTTGTATGGAATAATATTTCTCAGGCCACAAAGAAATTTTACTATTAAGAGTTTGAGGTACAGTAAAAAAATATTATTTTATTTTTAATTGATTTTTATACATTAAGTATTTATCGAATGTTTTTCCTTTTATTTCAGAAAGATTTTTTTGGGATTCTAAATTTGACACGGTCATTAATAATATGGGAGAGATGAGCACGTACACGTTATCGAGACTTTGTTGGTACGATACACAAGGCTAGTGTACGACCACCTTATAAATATGGAGTACGATTGTGTAACAAGGAATCAACTGGTTGGAACTCCTTTGGCACTAGTCCTATGCACGAATGTGCATACAAGGTGTTTTCCAGGATGCGAGTTTTTAATACTTTTGACATTTTAGGTCTATTTTTGAAAGATATAAATATGGAAATACCCTAGAAAAAACCTTAGAAGACTTAAGAGTATATAAAGAAGCTTAAAACATCACTTGATAGTTGTATAAACTTGATAGTTGTATAAACATAATTAAATAGGAGATTAAAGAGAAAATTCTCAATAACAAGGCTGTAGATTTTTCAGCTCAAAGCAAAGAAAAGAAAACTTCCATATTCAATTCTCTACTCTTTTCTTATTTCCTTGTTATTTTTAGATGTTAATGATGATTAGACTTAGATATTTAGTTACATCTATCAATTGCTAAGCTCCTTTGTAGGAATCACTCTTGAATTATTTGTTGAACTTTACACTTTTGATTTAGTGAATATGCTTATGATGTTTATTATTTTATAATCAATCTTAATCGAGAGATTGGATTGATTACCTTAATAGACCTTTAAATATCAAATTAATAGGAGATTGATGGGAGATCTTAAATATTTATTAGTTTTCTGTAGGATTGATTCCAATGTAGTTTCGTAGTTAGAAAGAGTTTCAATATAATGAATGATCAAAATTTAATTTTGATCTATTTTAATTGGGATTCCTTGATTAGATCTCGAGAAAGGGTAATCATAACAATAAAATATATAGGATCAAGTACGATTAAATCAAGAAAGTAAAGTGAAAACAAATAAGGAAAGAAGCAATTCCAAACTTTCATCATTAATCAATCAGTTAACTCAATACTGCTTAATTTATAGTTTATTAATTAAGTCTTTGTTTTTAGTTTAATTCTTAATTATTCATCTTGTTTTTTTTTACCTTAAACAAATTTTACAAGACTTATTGTGTGACTATACAATCTTTATAGGATGATATTTTTTATATACGATCTATATAGTTACAGTTAAGAAAGTTTTTCTATTTAAAACTATCAACAAATTTTTGGCACTGTTATCGGTGATTGTTATAGCATCTTGTTGTGCCAAAATAAGTTTTAAAAACCTAGGCTATCCCAATCACAAGTATACAAGATAATTGTAGTTGAATATCCAAGGTTGTCTCTCTAAGAGTTGAAATTGGTTTACTCAAATTAAACTTGAACAAAAAGCAATCCTAAACACTCTATCCGGATTTTTTGAGTAAAAGGTTTTAAAGAAAATAAAGCAATTAAACTAAAAAGTAAAGTGATTTAACTAGAAGCAAGAACCATTTGATCAATCGGTGTGGAAACTCTTGAGAAATAACTACATTAATTTAATTTCCTATGCATGACTAAGGGGAATTAATTTGATAATTGTCTTGCTAAAATTACCAATTGGGTTTTAAAATCAATTGAAATAATACACTAAATCTAACTTTCAAATTCGAAAAGTTTATCATCTAAATCAATTATGGAAACCCAACTAATAATTACCCACTTAAGTTAATATATTTCTAATTCATAACTTAAGCATTTATAGTTTCTCGTTCTAATATTAAACTTTTTCTCTCGATCATTTGTTTAATACAAAAAATGATCCAAAGATTGGCCACAACAAAACAACAAAACAATCTCTTCTTCATTCATAATCAACTAAATTAGGTACATTAATTCTCAAGAACAAGGTAATCAGCTCATCATGGAATAAACACAATTCATCATCTTTATATACTTCAATCCTATAGTTAAGAATAACAGAGAAGTATCAAAGTAATAAAACAGTGAATAAACTAAAATGAACTATCGAACAACTAATAGAGTAAATAAGTGCAGTAGATATAAAATAGGAAGAGCAATAAATAGAGTGTTTGAATAAAGGCGTTGGTGATGGGTCTCCTACCAATCTCAAGCTCTCTGCATTGGCTCTCGCCTTTTGCCTCTGCTCACTCTCGCCTAGAAGAATATATGCTTACCCTGGCTTCAGCTCTGCCTTCTTTCTCTTCTCTTTCTCCCTTCTTTCTCACCAACCGACTGGTCTCTATTTTCTGCCTCCAGCTTTTGTTTTTACCTCTTTTTTCACCCTACTTTTTTCTTATCCTTCTTTTGAGTAATTTTTAATCTTATAAACTTTTAATATTTCGTAATGTATAGGTCGTAGCATAGTATATGAGGTGTCAATCCCAGGAGGATTTAGTGAACTAATCGAATCCTAATTTGTCTAAGACTTAAAAGTGTAATCAAATTGAAAATAAAAATGAACATAAAATTAAGAAATTGAATATGGAGTGATTGAAATGAGAATTCTAAATTAATGTAAGAAATCAAATTTAAGCACTAGCAATTGACAATTGTAATTGAAAGAAGGAAGATTAGCAAATTATGAGAAAGGGGATTTATTCTATCATCAATGCTAACTTAGTCACTTTTGTGCTAATGTAGTGTCGGTCCTAGACTTTTGAAGGGTGGATTAGTCTCTCTCGATTTGTAATCACTAATCCATAAATCATAAAGCCTAATTCCCTTCTTCATTCATAATCAACTAAATGAGGTATATTAATTCTCAAAAACAAGGTAATCAACTCATCATGGAATAAACATAGTTCATCATCTTTGTATACTTCAATCCCATAGTTAACAGTAACAGAGAAGTATCAAAGTAATAAAACAGTGAATAAACTGAAATGAACTATCGAAGAACTAATAGGGTAAATAAGTTTCAATAGACATATTCAATAATGCAGCAGATATAAAATAGGAAGAGCAATAAATGGAGTGTTTGAATGAGGGAGTTGGCGATGGGTCTCTTGCCAATCCCAAGCTCTCTGCATTGGCTCTCGCCTTTTGCCTCTGCTCACGCTCGCCTAGAAGAATATATGCTTACACTGGCTTCAGCTCTGCCTTCTTTTTCTACTCTTTCTCCCTTCTTTCTCACCAACTGACTGGTCTCTGTTTTCTGCCTCTAGCTTTTGTTTTTACCTTTTTTTTACCCCACTTTTTTCTTCTCCTTCTTTTGAGTAAGTTTTAATCTTATAAAACCCTCAATATTTCGCAAGCTTATGGGTTGTAGCATAATATATAAGGTGTCGATCCCACGAGGAGTTAGTGATCTAATCGAATCCTAATTTGTCTAAGGCTTAAAAGTGTAATCAAAATGAAAATAAAAATGAGCAGAAAATTCAGAAATTGAATATGGAGCGATTGAAATGAGAATTCTAAAGTAATGCAAGAAATCAAATTTAAGCACCACCAATTGACAATTGTAATTGTAACAAGGAAGATTAACAAACTATAAGAAAGGGGATTTATCTTATCATCAATGCTAAGTTCGTCACTTTTGTGTTAATGCAGTGTCGATCCTAGAATTTCGAAGGGTGGATTAGTCTCTATCGATTTGTAATCACTAATCCCTAAACCATGAACCCTAATTAAGTTAACTTACCAAACATGTAATCTCTCGATTACAAAAAAACCCATAACCTAATTAGTTCTTAAACATTCCAATAAACAATCGGGTCCTCACACGAGATCTCTCTCCATATAATTACTGATTTGATTATTTGCTTAGTCTATTAGATCGTTTAACTCTTATTAACCAACCTAATCATTTTGCATTCAATTCACTCTATTGATTTATTACTGAAGCATGCAATTATAACAACTAATCATAATACCTAGTATCATTAACATCAAAAGCAATTAGATTAACATTAAATCAAGTATAAATCTCCAAAAGAAATTAGAACATCCCTAAACCAAGGTTCATCATCATCAATTCCATCTCATACATTAATGAACGAAATAAAAGATGGAAAGAAGAGTAGATAACTTGGGAGGACTGGAGGTTAAAGCAGTAGTTGAAGCTCGACCTTCTCTCCCTTCTTCTTTCTCTTCCTTCTTCCTTTTCCTTATCTTTTCCCAAAGTGGCAAATGGAGGCTCCTAAACATGAATGGATAAATTAATTAAAAACTAGAAACATACTAAAATGCCTACTAAAACATCATGCAACCTACATCTATCAACACCCCCACATTTGAACTTTTGCTTGTCTTTAAGCAAAAAAAAAAAACACAAAACACACCAAACAATAACACACACATATGCAATAATGGTACAATGGCACTAAACTTCACGAAACAGATTTAACTACAAACACAATCCTTCAAGTTGTTCTAACTTATTAACTTATGAAATCTGTGTCTAAATACTTTGGACTAAATATACATACTAATCAATACTTAATGTCAAATTCATTCACTCATATCACACACACACACACACACACACACACACACACACACACACACACACACACACACATTGATAATTAGTTATTCAATCAAAATTGTAGCTATCCTTAAGTATCTTTTCATGAGAAGCCATACTATTCACAAAGATTAGTAGGATTTATTAAACAATACACTATTTTTGTTAATTTTCATTAACATAAACCTAGCCTTTTGATGTGAAGACAAACATTTATGATGAATGTCTCCCGATTACTCAACTAAGTCATGTTTTTATTAAGCAGCTTGGTTGGAATGTCATTATAGCCTTTTGACATGATGGCAAACATTTGTGATGAATGTCTCCTGGTTACTCAGCTATATTACACTATCAATTGGCTACTAGCTTTATTCATAACCCAATTTGTTTGAAAAAGGGTTAGTGAAATAGTTAGTTATTAAACAATAGCACACATTTTTAAAAAATGTCTATTTTCTTGGCTACCTCCTTTCTTTAGTTAATCATTCTCATGAAAAGTAACTAACAATGTTACTTATTCAATTGACCTAAAATTGTAAATGAATGTTTCAAATTCCTAGGGCGAATAAACTAACATCATATCCTAATTAATATGCATATTTAACCAAAGCAACCTAGAATACTAATTTCACAAGCAAATAAATCTTACCAACCTAAAAGACTATATTCAAAACTAAACCAATTCCGTTAAGTCCTAGCCATTGACACATTCACACAAGTCACATCATGCAAGCTTAAATAAAACTAACATATAATAAGCAAAACTCACAGTCAAAATTAAAACATATAATGCATATAACACAGCCCACCCTATATTTAGACAACACATTATCCTTAATGTGAGAAGAAAAATAACATACGAGATATGAATCAAAATAAAATAATACAAAAATATAAGATCAAAATAAAGATAGAAAAAAAAGATAAGTGTTAGAGCATAAAGACTCGTTATAGCGATTGAGATGGTGATGGCGTTGGAGTCTGAAATCAACTACACCTGACGCCCAATATTACTTCCTTATCTTAAAATTTCTTTTAAAGGAATAAGAGAGTTAGCAATCCAAATCATTCCACATCATTAAAAACTTATTTTTGGAATTTAAAACAAATTTAACTACACAACAATTTCATTCTAACTATCAAATGTGCTAAGTTATAGTCATTAGCTTGACCTTTCATCTTAGGAAGGCTTTCAGTTCTTCAAAAGGAACAAAATTATTTCGTTTTCCTTCGAGATCAATTCACTGAGATACAGTTTGCAGCAATCCCCATTCACCTTAAAGGTTTTTTTTTTGCATTTTTCAATTTAAGGATTCCATTCACCTTAAAGGTATTTTTGTTTACACTTTTCTTAGGAATAGCTTCAACCTCGAATTATACAACAAAAATAAATATCCTACTTTGAATTCCTTCTGCTTAAGATGAGAGTCATGCCATCTCTTCACCTTCTTCTTATAAAGTTTGATGTTTTTGTATACATTACACTGAAACTCTTCCAAGTGCATTTAGTTGCAGAAGTAGTTTCTTACCCGCTTGCTTCCATTCAAAATTTAGGACCTTCATTACCCAATATGCTTGATGTTTTAATTCCATAGGCAAATGATAAGCTTTACAATATACGAGTTAGAAGGGTGTCGTTTCGATAGGTGTTTTAAAAGTGGTTCGATAAGCCCATAAGGCATCATCTAATTTTAATACCCAACCCTTCCTAGAACTATTCATTGTCTTTTATAGAATTTGTTTGAGTTCCTGATTCATGACTTCCATTTGTCCACTAGTTTTCGAATGATAAGAAGTGGCAACTCTATGGTGGAGTCCATATATTTTTAAGGGAGTATCAAAAGATTTGTTACAAAAATGCATTCCCCTTAATATAAACTAGTAGATTTACAAAGGAAATCAGAAATTTTCTATTAAAAGCAAAGGTTAGTCTTTATATGAAGCATGGGAGTGATTTAAAGAGTTACAAAGGAGCTGCGAGTTACAAAGGAGCTGCCCATATTGTAACTTGCGAAAGGAGTTCCTTCTACAAACATTCTATAATTGAGTGAATCTACTCATATGAGGCACTATAGATGCAGCAACTGGTGACTCTTTAGTGAGGAAAATAGTTGAAGTAGCGTACGGTTTGTTAAAAGAGATGGCCAACAATAGCTATATATAGACATTAGAAAGAAGTAAAAAGTTGGCTTAGAGATCAAATAGGAGTGCATGTTGTGGATTCAGTGACAACACTATAAGCTGAAATAGCAAACCTAACTAAAAAATGAAATAACCTGAAAGCCACATCTTCTAGCCCACTCAAGGCAATTCAGTATGGATGCAAACTATATGGATAAAAAGTCATGTCTTATCTGATTGCTTCATAGTGGAAAAGAACAACATGGAGCAGCTTAACTTTACGGGAGCACAATATGATCAAGGATGTAATAACACCTATTCTAATACTAATAATCCTAGGTGGAAGAATATCCCACATTTTTCTTGGTCTAATTGTAATATCCCAGTTCAATTATTGTACTGTGTAATGGGTTATATATGCATTTTATAAAATATGCTCTATTTACGGTACGCTAGAGTATTTTAAACATTTAAATGAATTTTTGATGTTATAACGGAGATCACAGATAAACCAGAGATGGTTCTAGACTTGACTGAAAATTTCTTGAAAAATTTCCGAAAACTCTGAAAAACTGCTTAATGACTCCGAACAAACTTTAAAAGCCTTGAAATGTGCTTTAAAGATTTAGGTGACACTTTTGAATGAAATTTGGACAATTTTGGTGAATAGTATTTTTACTAGAATAGTGATTTTGGGGACCCAACCACGAAAATGATTTAAAATAAAATTCCCATTATTTTTTGCATTTTTAATTATTAAAGTATAAAAGGTTTTTTAAAATAGTTGAACAGCTTAGCTTTGTGAGAACCCTTCGGCCAAATCAGATATCGATTGGAGGGCTACCACGGGGTCACCAGGAGGGTCCCACTCAGGTTCCAGAAGGGGAACTCTAGGATTGGTCCTTTCAAGCGGTATCATGACCTATTTTGAAATGGGGTTGTCTCTATATGTGTTATGATTTCATATTGTGATTTTAAGTTGTTTTTGTGAATTGTTTTTGTGAACCGGGTAACCTAAAATTTTTTTTTATTTTTCATGGATATGATTTTAAAACAAAATTTGCAGTGTTATGTAGTTTATCTTTAAATTCATAGCATAATGCACCGACGAAACATCAGGGGTCCTAAAGCCACACCAAAGGCTCTAGCACTTGAAGTATCTTCAGCTTGGGAGGCTGAGCACAAGGATGGTTTAGTAAATGTTTTCTTTATGAATCAACCCTGTCTAGAACAATTAAGGCTAGAAAAATTGCCGGTGGAATTTTGTTTTTACCTTGAGTGAACAATACAGATATAGGCAGTGATGATGTGCTAGTCACATGATCTAACGTATTTGTAAGTTTGGAACAAATTCATTTAATGAGAGTTAAGATCCTGAAGGTTCCCTAATTTGGTTGGATCGGGATAAGAATAATAAATTTAAATGGTTTAATGACAGAAGGATGAAACGAGGAATATCGTCTAGTCAGAGGTCAGTCAGAGGTCAGTCAGACAACCTACAGTTTCCTAAGACTTCTAAAACACTAGGAGCTCAGTACCAAGGTGTAGCTAATGTGGAAGGAGACCACTTGCATAGGCTAGGTTACTACATGTTGAGGATACATCCGATATGGTCTGTACGATTACAGTTTCAGTAGTGAAGACTATATTTAGATCAACCCTATAACTATGCACTTGTATGTGTTAAAAGATTGTGTTAGATAGATTAGTGTGAATCTGGAGTTGTTAGACTTCCATATGATAATAAATACTTTTAGTAAAGCTACGCCAGTAGCATGGAACGTTCATAGAGGTAGTTACATAATAGTTAGAATTAAAAGCTCTCTAATGAGTTGATTTTATTAGACATCCATAACTGTGAAGTCATACTAGGAAGGGAATTGACTAATAGTGCATTCTGCCAATGTGATTTTCTTCTAATGGAAGTTAGGTTTGGTACATAAGGAAAGTTAGACATAGTATCCCAAGGGAAGAATTTAGTATAAAAGTCATTTAATTCTATGACTCGATAATTACAAAAATTTATTGGGTAATTTCATATTTTTTAATACTGGGAAAATAATTTATGAATATATCTAGAGAATGAAATTGCTTATTACAGTTGAATGCGTTTAGGATTAATTATTGTACTAGTAATTGGTGACTATCTTTGATATGTTTAAATGTTATGACCTTATAGAGTGATTGATATCAATTTTAGCATAAAATTTTGTGTTTAAGGTCAAGTTTATTTTTTAATGTAACATGATTTGCGGATTCGTACAAAGTAATGTTATAGATGACATTGTGATGGAATTTTTAATTAAGACTGATGATTGAACACTATTTTTGGGAGCAATGATCAGTTTGATGTAAGCTTTTAATTGTGCGTATATTAGTATATCGATTCTAAGTATTGAACATTCATTATTTTAATTTTTTAATGTAAGTCAATTTTTATATTTCTTGAAAATCATGAGTGAATGGTGGTAAAATTTTCAAGGAAGTGTGAGCGATAGTTTTCTGGTATTAGAAATGGTTATGTAAAGTTATTTTTATTGAACATCAAAGTTGTGTAATTGAAGTATAAGGTGTACTCCTTATTTGAAGAGATTGAGGTTTGATAAATTAGAAATTGCATTATAAGTTAGTAAAATCTGAACTCTGAGGTAATTGAATGATTTTTATATGAATAGGACATCATGTTAGTGTCTTAAGATATGATCTTAAATGATTGATTTGCTTCCAAAGACTATGATAGGAAATGACAAAGGTACAATAAATAGTTCACTAGTGGTTATGGATTTGAGATTCGAAAGCTAAGGAGTCCAGGTGAGGCATAAGAAATTCCAAAAAAATATTATTGAGTTTTGTTTATAATTAGAGACAATAAAGAAAAGTTGCAAATTCTGAGGGAATTTTATTAAGAGGTAACGTTACGTTGATATTACGTTGAGAATTGTGTGTACTAATCATGGCTTAACTTTAAAAAGAAATCCTAGATTAAGTCACTCACTAATGCATGCTATGCATATGAGGAATACAAAGAGGTAGTATGCCTTGAAAGTGCTTTATGATCGAAAAGGTATGAAAAGGGTGATAGTAATGTCGGACCCCGTTCCCGGAGCCCGACGGTTCCGGGAAATGAACCCTACTGAGGCCCATCCCCGAGACCTGAGCCTGGCTGTCACTTGATAGATGAATACTGCTGTTTAAACTTAACCCAATTTGCTTTTAAGCAACCCAAACCAAAGAAGAAAACCACTTGCTGGAGGTCGCTGGTGCTGGCTGGCCGAGCTGGCGCTCGCTGATCGAGCACTTGCTCGCTGTCCGAGCACCTGCTTGCTGGCCGAGCTGGTGCTCGCTAGTCGAGCACCTGCTCGCTGGCCGAGCACCGGCTTGCTGGCCGGGCTGGTGCTTGCTGGACGAGCACCTGCTCGCTGGCCGGGCTGGTGCTCGCTGGCCGAGACCTGACTAACTAAACAAAAATTCATACAACATAGTTCCTGGTCCCTTGCCGAGCGTCTGGAGCTCGGTGGCCGAGCACCTGCCTGATATCTGCAGGCCAAGCTGATGCTCACATGCCGAGCGTCTGGGGCGGAGCTCGCATGCCGAGCTCCTGCGATGCCCGCATGCCGACCTCCTGGTCGCTCGCATGCCGAGCTCCTAGGTTGCTC
>JANZLX010000002.1:29654948-29670889 GCA_025531955.1 Erythroxylum orinocense
CTAATATTTATTTTATATATTTTTAATTATTAAATTAAAATTCATTTGAAATTTATATATTTTAAAGTCTCAGAGTTGAGAGAGAAGGAAAGGTTAAATTGTCTAGTGTATGTTTTAGATTAAATTCTTGAGGAAAGTAATCTAAATACCAAGGGGGTGTTGGGATTTAGATTCCAAAGAAAGTGCCACTATTTTCCTTAAATTAGGAAAGTTTTTACTTTCCTAACTACCCAAAAAGATGAATCAAACGTAATAATTTAAATTTTAGGAAAAAGATTACTTTCCCTGGCAACAATCCGTGCCAACCAAACGGGACCTAAAGGAATTTAGATTCCCAAATACTTTTGTTGCTTTTATTGAGTAGTGCATCTCATCAATATACTATAGTGCATTGATCAACAACGAACACTTTGCCTTCTTTAACGGGGCTAGAGGATTGTGGAAAGGAAGCTTTATATCTTTACCTATTCATATTCAAGACAATAATCAATCAAAAGTAGACATTCGAGTATGAATTTAAATGTAAGAAGCTAAAAACCAATAGCCTATGCTTTTTAGATGATCTCATCATTTTTCTCAAAAGCAAATGCAAAATCAGTTGGTGAGATTATAACATTTTTACATACATGTAAGGAGATCTAGAGCCTCTCTATTATGAAGGAGAAAAGCCAGTTATATGTTTGTATGAGGGCTCAACAATTGGCCCCTTTGTTCCCACACTAAACAGATTAAACTATAAAACATGTCCTTTTAATTACTTAGGTATTCCTATTGTCATAAAGAAAAGTTTTACAAAGATATCTTACATTGATAAAGAAGAGCTAAAAGAGGGTATCCAAATGGTGTAACATCATTTGCAATGAAGATACAACTTATTAATTTAGTGTTTAATGACCTCATGTGCATTGTTATCTTATGCTACCAACAAGTATTATTAAAATATTTTAAAGAATAATGAGAAGATTTTAATGGTTGGGAATTATTAAAAAAAAAAAGAAATGGCCAAGGTTAAATGGATTAAGTTGTATTAAAAAAAAGTAGGTGAAATGAAATCATTCAAATTAGAATAATCAATATGGCTTTAATAATCAAAAGATTATGCAGGATCATAGTTGATGGGGAGGTTTTATGGGTTAAATAGATCCATGTCTTCTACTTGGAGAGCTTAAATTTTTCATCCATACTCCCTATTATAATATCTCTTAGGCCCTAGTACAAATTATCGCAAGGGACTAAATCAGGTAGTCTATTTAAGTTAAAGTTGGAGATGGAAGTTATGCAAGTCTCCAGTATGACAACTAGACAACCTTAAGTCCACTTAGACATGCTTCGTAACTAGACATGTTTCCTCATCCATCCCTAAGCACGCTACAATCTAAGAAGTCTTGAACAACAAAACATTTGGATTTGAAGCATTTCTAAGAACTCCTCTTACTAATCTACTTATCAACTTTACACTTATCCCTAGCAAATAGGACTTGGAATGGTGGAATAAGACTTCCATGGTTACTTCACCAACTCATCATTTAGGGTATATTCTAAGAATCCAAGCTCCCAGATTTAGTAGTTGTAGTTCAATCAAATAAATTCTCCATCCTATGTAATCCTTTGGCTTGCTATCAAAAGGAAAATTTCCACTATTGATAGAGTCAAAGGTTATCTAAATATCCCAAAAATATGCACTCTTTATGACTAGAAGGATGAAAGGTTGGAGCATCTCTTCTTTTAATATGAATGCTCATCCCAAATCTGGACTAAAATACTGTAGATTAGCCATTTCTCTGCTGCTCCTACAAGCTGGAGTAACTTAATTACTTGGTCTTGTTAGAATTTCAAAACTTTAAAAAGGGATTCCTTTGTTTATGGAATCTCGTTATTAAATACAATCTATGCTTTATACCGTGAAAGGAATGAGAGGAATTTTTTGTAGGCAAATTGGTACTAATTAAGGAAATAATAAGCCTCACAAAAGAGCAATTAATAGCTCATAAAATTCTTGCTTAATGCATAAAAATATTGCAAATTTTTGGAATATATCTTGCGATGTCAGTGGAGACTAATAAGTAGCAGAAGGCTTCAAAAGTTTCCTTTTTGGTTTACAAACACCAGCATGACGACCAAGCTCTGGTTCCTGTCTTGTTTGATTTGATTTCCCTTTTTGATATCAGATAAAATCTTTCAACTTGTTCTGCTTGTTTTATATCAGCTTCTTCTTATGATTAATCCATTGTTCTGTTAAGTTCCTTTAATTGGTCATCATACAAACACCAGTATGATGCAAAGCTCTAGTTCCTGTCTTATTTTCCCTTTTTGATATCGGAAAAAATCTTTTAACTTGTTCTGTTTGTTTTATATCAACTTCCTTCTTACGATTAATCAATTGTTATTTTAATTTCTCAAAAGAGAAAAGCTTGATTCCATATCTAAAACTGCTTAGAAAATGGAATTATAAAAATATATCATTCAACTTTAATCAAGTGTTTTTATATTTAACTTGATGCGGCACAAACATCACCATCTAACTATAATCAAATCACCTAACCCAACATTTAGACTCTACGTTAGTTAATCACCAAGATTGTTCGGAGAAACCATAGTGACTCCAAGGCTTGACCGAAAATCCTGATTTAAGATTCTAGATTCGAAAGAATTTTAAACAGGTTTCTTGTTTCGCTGGTGAGTGCAGCCATCTTTTCCATTTCAAGAGTTTATTAAAAAAAAAAAAAGAAACAAACTTGATATGAGAACCTACACTTCACCTCTATATTACGTTCGCAAAAGCCACTACAACTATTTTTAGATGAATATGTTTTCAGATACCGGGAAACAGAGATAGAAACAGCTATCCAAAAAAAGCTTGATTGTAAACCTACCTTAAACGATGCCAGGATCATCAGCATCCACCAGTAACACTTCCATTGAAGATCTCTATTGTATCACCTTGACAAACATGGTGCCAACGAAATGACCGATCATCATCCATCACGTTTTGTTTGTATATGAAAAAGTAACCTTCCTGCGGTAGATCAAATTGAAGCTTCTGATGCAACTTCTGAAGTTCTTTTCTGAGCTCTCCAACGTTATCCAAGGCATTCACTTCAATTGGTATCTTCTTAGTTCCACACTTGGGCAAGACCATTATTTTCAGCTTCTTCGACCCTGGAATATTTCCACCTGTCAAACATGTACCAGAAGCAGTCGGAGATGGCCTTAAATTCACATTAATCTCACTGTTATTGATTAGATCGCAATCGCGCAAAGAGTAATGATCTTGCAACTCTCCACCGATTGAGTAAAGTGCCAACCTGTTGACTGGAAGAGACTCAAATTCTTGAATCTTCTCTTTCAAACGTAAGACTGTGTCGTTCGCATCCATTTCCACTGGAACATGCATTTTCAAAGATGGTATGTTGACATTGAGCTGAATCTTTCCTGAAGAAAATGACTCTTCGCTCTTAATTTGAGTTTTCTCTGCGTCTGGGGCTATCAGGAGTTGAATGTGAGAGTTCTGCAAAATTTCACACTGCTCCACATCTTTATCATCCTGAAGAACATGCCCATTGAAGACCAGAGTTTGCTTGTTAACGGATATTCCCTGGTACTTATGTATCTTTTCTTTGATCTCAAGGACACTATCAAAGAAACCTACTTCAATCGAGAAAGGTCGACCTCTTGGGGGCTCAAAGATTACGTCCATTGAAACTGCTGACGATTAGGGAAGACAGGTTAATGTTGAGAGACAGGCTCTGATTCATAAATGTAGTTGTAACAGTCTCCGATATTGCCTAACTGTGCACCGAAATCAGTGGTGATACAGTAGATATATACATTTATTTCCAAAGATTTAAAGCCTATGGAAAGTTGTGAAAAGGGTGAAGCACTAAAAAATGGTTTAAGACTCCTGTCTGCTACCATACGAATCTTTGTTATACTTCTTCGTTTATATATGGAAGTTGGTGATAGCGATTTGGGTTTTCTTGGCTCGTTTTGAGAAAATTACGGTTTACAATCGGATAACATCTACGTTCACATTCTGTTTCCTATTTCTGTATATTAAAACTTGATTCTTGCAGTATTCTATTAAATGAAAAAGTCAAATTTTCATTACTCTCAATCTTTCCGGTTCGTTTTAATATTTTTTTGATCTTTTATAGAACGACTGTTGCATGAGCTTCGCAGTGGATCATACAAATCTACTGTAGAAACAAACTGACACGACCAGATTGCCCTAAGCTGCGCACCATATAAATGCACCGGATTCCGCTGGACGGCTCGAGCCACCCACAAACACGTAAAATGCACTGGATTCCCAATTAAACAAATGACAAAGCAATGATAGATTTGTTTTTGCCTTACCTTCTTGGTTTAATAATACCCAATCCTAGATATCCAATAATTATGAATATTTTTTCTTGAGATCTAAATAAGTAATCTCAATTAAAATAGATAAAAATTAAATTGCATTTTTCAAAACCATTTCTAACTACCTAATTGGATTTAAAGTAATTCAATAGGTAACTGACAAATAATTAAGATCTCTCTTCAATTGCCTACTAATATAATTTTTAAAGGTCTATTATGATACTAACTCTTATTGTGCAACATAACATAGATAATTCAACCTAATATGTCAATTCAGATTAAATATAAAATAATAAATACCACAAAGCACATCTCTATTAAATCAAGAACATAAAAAGTTTAACAAAAATAATTTAAGAGTAATTCTTAAAACAACTTAACATTCCATAGCCAAAATATATCTCAGTTTAATCATAATCAACATTCGATAACAAGGAAAGAAAAGGAAAGGTTAGAATAGAAGTTTAAATTCTGGATGTCTTCTTCTTCTCCTTGAGTTAGAAAATTCTGCAATTTTTTTTCTTTTAGAATTTTACCTTTTGATCTTTCCTTTTAATCTCCCTAGGAATCTCTTTAGGGTTTCTACACTTGTGTTTTGACACCTTGTTTATACATCTATGGCACTTGTAAGCACACATTAATTTTATTTACCAATTTGAAGAGCTAGGAAATCACTAAATATCCTCTTATAAAAATTTATAACACTTCATAAGTAACTATGCGATCTTAATTTTGAACTATGAAAGGGCATTTAAGAGGCCAAAAGGATGTTGAAGTCTTGGAACAAGAGGCTATCTTTTCGTGGTTCACTGTAATCAATCTCCTAGTTTAATATTTGGGTATTCCTATGGCTGATTCGTACTTCTAGTATACGCAATTGAAGGTTACTAAAAGGGACTTCAGTGGTGAGATACAACTACTTCCAGTGTTGGGTGTAAATAGTGATGAGAAGCTTTTGAGGCAGTGGCAAAGTCAGGAATTTGTTTCAGGGGGGGCAAGGTATATATATATAGTTTTTTTTTAATCCAATCCATCGTGAACAACGGCATTCTTTTAAGGTGGACAATCTCTATATACATATATATTTTCTTTAAAAAAAAATTGAGGGTGGGCTATGTAGCTTCGCTACTGTTTTGAGGCAATGGTTCTTTGTTTCTTAGCAAGGAAATTTACTGGCAATTGGATAGTGTTGAGTAATTCCTTGCTTCAATTTATGACGAATGTTGAAACAAGCATGTTCTAATGAATTGGTGGATGTTGGGAGTTTGCTAACTTAAATAGTGTGGCTGTAATTTAGGAGGAGGCAAGACAAACCAAAAACCACAAAAGAAAGCATAGAGGAAAGGCTCCGAGATGTTTTCTTACAGGTATGTGGTGTGATGGTGGCTAGATGGTAGGGATAGATGACATGAACTGAGTGGGGTAATTTTTGCATTGTACAACTGGTGGTTGTTGAGTAGGGAAACTAGGTGGTGAGGTATTGTATGAATAGACTACAAAATAAAAGAGGGCTAAATCACCTAAAATAAAAGAAAAGAATTATTTCATTATATTAATTATTAATTATTAATTATAACTCTTTTTTAGTTTTATATGAAATAAAAAGTCTATACTAATTATTAATAAACCTAAAAGAAATTAATATTAATATTAAAATATTTTTAAAAAAGAAATATGCAATATAGACGGGATTTGCCACTTCCATTTATTCTATATTTTCGAATTGCACACTTCCATAAATAGGTTTAAGCTTGTGAGCATAACTTTGAACACTTTCAAAGTTGCTAAACTTCGAATTTTAGCTACACCATGCATGCAGAAATACGCTACAAACGTGACTTCCCTGCAAATAAGCTTGGAATTTTAACCAAATTCATATTGAATTATTTAAGAGCTCAGTATGCCTTATGTTCTAATTCAAGCTTATTTAATATTATTATCGATTAGTATTTTGCAAGTTTTATTTACCCATAATGCATCATATAACCATAAAGATTCATTCTTTTCTACTTAGACTTACCGTCTTCTCTATAATTAAATCGATTTCTCAATTTGAAACTCCACCTTGTCCATTAGTTTACGAAAGTTATGACACAGCAATCTTATGTGTAATACCATATTTCTTTAATAATGCTTCCATGGCCTGCTTACAAAAATGCATACTTTTATAACTAATTAAGAGTTTTGGAACTCCAAACTTACTAGATATGTTAGATTTCAAGCAACCTACAACAAATTATAAATCATCATTTTGGGTAGCCTTAGCTTTAACGCACTTTAGAACATCCTCAATAGCTAGTAAAATGTGCATATAACCTATGATCCCATAAAATTAATAACCCATAAATCACAAATCTCACATGTATTAAAATTGGTGGTTAAGGCATCTCATTTAGCTACAAAATATTAACTTTTTTTGACGACATTCATAAGATTTACAAAAGAAATATGCATCCTAAAATAAAGAAGGCCAAACGAAACCACAATTAACAAGTTTCTAGCCATTCTCTTAGCTCCAAAATGTCCTCTATAAGCCTACGAATGGCAAAAGGTAAAAATGGTAAAATTTTCAATTTCAGGTAAACATCTTATTACTTGATTGATGAAATGCTTCTAGTGATATGAATCATCTCATACATAATATTTTGCATCACTTTAATCTCATCTCTTTCAATACTATGGTTTTGATGATTGGGAGAGACAAATGTAGTCCTGTGCTTGAGCATAGGCCAAATGGTTTTTCATAATTAGATCTGCCAAAGAAGCATAGGGCCAAGCTGTGGCAAAATGGTTTTTCATAATTAGAACTGCCAAAGAAGCACAGGGTCAAGCTGGGGATTTATGGAGTTCTTGGAAGTCTTGGCCTCAAAAACCGATATCTATTTCATTATGGACAATGTTAAGAGGTAAATTGTTCGCAAAAGCAGAGGGTCTGCCATCGACAAACTTTGTTCATGTTCTTTTTGAGCCTGGGCCAACTCAATAAAATTTCAGGGAGAGCAAAGCGTGATCAAACCATAGGCCAGACTCAAGCCACCCAAGCCAAGACCCAGTCCATTGCCAACTCAAATGATAATCAACCAGCAACTCAGATTACTTTTAACACAATACATTACGAGAAAATACAGCAAATTCAAATGATTCGTCTCCTTATTGAAAAAAATTCATAATAGTTTTACAATTTCTGCACACCACTTAATTGCTCTTTTCTTTAAATCAATGATTTCAAGAATTTCATATCTTTACACCAAGTTGATCATCGATAGTATATATGTTGTTATATAAATATTAGCTAAGAGATTACTTATAATCACATGTTAGCATATGCGTCTACCCAAGCTTAATCTAGAACATTTTTTCAGTTGTACATGTATCTAAAGACCTGAGCTTCTGGAGGAGGAAGCTCCTTCTTATGGATAATTGATCTTGTAAGGATTGATACTGGCATGGATAATAGGTTAATCTCCTGAACAGAAAAGATGTATTACTATATTGGCAGTTTTGACTTTCTCGTTCCTAACCTATTCCACAGGGCATAAGCTATCACACCTTTGTTAGGAAGCACCCGAAATAATATTGAACTTGATAATATGTTTAACCGTGAAAAGGAAAGCGAAAAATCAGGAATCTTGATTAGTGTAAAGCTGGACATGCCTTGGCCAAACTTGACCATAAACGTCCTTTTTACTATATTTCCTATCCCAAGACCAGGGGATATCTGAAATCAAGATAAGAAAAGGCATCAGATGAATGTAATAAGAGAAAGGACCAGCAAAGAAGCAAAGGAAACAGTATAATGACCTTCAGAGGAGTATAACCGTGGAGGAAGCTCGTAAGGTACTGGCAAACGTATAATAAGTGAAGACGAATCAGCACTCCCTCGCCATGCCAAGGTAACCAGCATTGATTTCAACAGCTGAGAATGTTCTGAAAATCCACGTTTATCCTGAATTTCCCACAAATTGTGATGTCATTACTTCAGAACAATATATCATTAACTTAACCCATCATCTCTGAAAGTTCAGTTGAATAACTGTAGACCACAAAAGTCCAAATCAAGTTTCTGATATTAGCTGTTAATGATAACATCACCATTTATTTATTTTTTCTTAAATGAAGTTTATGAATAGATGTCATGGAATGTCCCATGATGAACTTTGTACAATGGTGATCGTGACACAAGGAATGTCATCTCACCTTTCCATCAACCATCTTTCAGCAAGTTCGACAGCTTACAAGAGAATAAGCTTCTTGACTTGATTTGATATGAAAAGTTAATTTAAGTATAACTTCAACGACCAACAATTATAGTATAGAGAGACAGGAGCGCTGGTACCTCTGATGCACTTGCGTTGTTTGTGCTCTTGAATCCATTGCCACATCCAACAGCAGATGGCAAAAAGAGCACACCCAACTGAAATAAAGCATGTGAACGCTATATTAAAACTGTAAATTCAGTGAATCAAGAAGCAGGAAACATTCAGTCAGATAGAGTGCAGACATTGCCAGAGAAAATATCAACACCAAACCACTCTGTTTTCTGACAGCAAAATCATGCTATTCAAAAGGTATTATGAAGACATTTAATCTCTCATAGATGTGTTAATTTTAGTGCACATGCACATACCTCATAAGAACGAATCATCAACTGAGAATTATTCTTCTGCAAGGTTCCCCAAGCTGCTTTGCTGAGATTTGCTGAAGTTAACAAGAACCAACTGTTCAAGGAAAGTAGAATTACTAGTTTAACCGTGATGAACTAGGATGAAATCTTGTAGTAAAAGTCACTTTAGGATGCAAACAGTTAATCAGAAGCAATCCTTACGCAAGTTTCTGCCCATTGTAACGAGTGAAAGTCTTAATGTGTGGCATTGCACGACTGAAACATTATACAAAAAAAGCAATTACCATACTTAGATAACAAGGAAAACAAGACAAACTGATATTGGATTGAGAACCAGCCATCAATTTCAGGTTCAATTACAACTTCCAAATCAGCAGGTCAGCAGGTTTATGAAGCTGTAGCTACCCACAACTTCAAAAGAACATTCAGTTTAGCTTCAACCAACAATGTAATTGACCAGGCTGTAACTCGATATAAAGCGGCAAGGTATGAAATTTCACAACACCAATCATTATTTTATAAGCCAAATTTCCATTAATAAAGACATATATATACCATCTGCCAGTGTGAGTAGCATTCCATTTTGCCCAATACTTTTTCAAAAATCCTTTCTCCACGTTCTTTAGTGGGCTTGGAATAGCATTTCCAGCTGCATAACCCTAGAGAAACAAAAACAACAAAATTTCAAGTGTTGACTTACATTAGCAAAAACTTAATGGGAAAAACAAACAAAAAGTTCTAAATACTAGACTAGAGATAATTACATGATGAAAGAGCATTGAGCTTCATTTGGAATCTACTAATAAGAGACACCACATGATTTTGGAAAAGGATAGCCAGTTTTTCCCAAGAACATATACAGAAGTCATGAAACGCAAAACTGAAGATGAATAACTATAGGTGGTGAGGTTTATGTTTAATAAAATATTGTAAAACCCAACCCTAATTTGTCTTTTCTAAGTACAGATGACACTAATTTAAACATTGTTCTACGGGGTAAATCCAAATGCAGGTGCTAAAGGCAAAATGAAATACAAAATCAGGCTATAATATCTTAAAATGTCAACATTTCGTTTTAATAGTTAGAATATATAGATTCAAATCAATATATCAATCAAATTATGCCTGCAATATGTGGCCTTTAATTGAATGATAATGAATGAGATAGTAATCCTTGCAATTTCATAAAATAATTGATGCAAATATTCTTTTGCATTTAATATATGCCACAACCAACTTAATTCTATTCCATGAAATATGATTTTTTTTCCATCATAAGTCAAGGATGTTTTGTTTTTTCATACCAATTGCAGAACACGTGAGAGAAACCATATAAACATCAATGCTAGCAATAATCAAATACAACTAGAGATTTTACAAAGAATATATAACTATAGATTTTACAATAAACAATAAGCAACCAAAAAGAGCAGAAACAACCTCCTTGTCAGTACCTCTAAGGAGCATCTAACATCTTCTACACTAGGCCATATTATTAGAGGCTCTCCAAGACCAAGAGGTGTTTTATCCTCTGAGAAACCAGATGACATAGAGGTAGCCAGCTCAGTCATCCACTTCTCATCTAACGAACCAAGGGATGAGAACTACAGGGAAAGAACAATTATTAACTCTAGTCTCCAGTGTTGGGATAAAAATCAATATAATTGTTTGCCTTTCTAAGATTAATATGATAAAACATACCAGAGTTTTGAAAGTACCCATTACTCTGCATGATACATGCATAGAAAAACAATTGAAAAAGAGCTCATACGAGGAGACAAAGCAACTAAACAAATCTTTAGTACCATAAGGACAAGCTATTATAATTTCCATTTCATTTGATTACTCGATTGCTACAGAAACTTTCCATATGTTTTCAATCAAGTCACAATATAACATATACTGTCATGTCAATGGATGAATCAGACCATTAGGTTGCATCCATCCTCAACCACCAAAACCTATCAGTATAACAGTAAAAGAGCAGGAAATAATACCTGATAGATCAAAGGTGAGTTTATAAAGTCATTGTCAAAGGAGCATTCCTGGAGAATGCTTCTTAGCTTCATATGTCCCCATTTCTTCAAATTGGCACCACTATGATAACCAGGAACTGATGCAATTAACCTGACCTATATTTAATGCAAAGAGATCCACATGTTACCCGATAAAAGCATATGATAGACTACAACTTGTCTTTCAGAACATAAGAAAAATTTAATAACCACAAACAAGCAAGAGAATAAAGAAACATACTGCTGCATTTCCATAATCAAATTTCTTGAAAAAGGTCGGACTGATATTGAAACTCCCAAGACCTTGCAACTTCACAGTAAACTCAGGCCACTGTAAATGTCAAACAGGAGTTACAGGAAATGTCATAAGAAAATTTTGATGTGATCTGATAATCCTTCTTTGTGTATAACGATATACCTTCAATGCCTTCAGATAATCAAACAAGTCAGTTTCAAAACCACTTCCTTTGCTTTGACTTTTTTCATCTTTCCAAGGGAAATCTTGCATCCACAAGCCTTGGCTTTTGTTGTTCCAGTCAACATATATCAAATTTGCTGTGTGTACAATAACTCTCACTCCTTGAGGATAAACAAGAAGCATGGCCTTTGAATGGTGTGTCCCATATGAAATAGGAAGAGGTGGCTTATGCAGAATCCAATTTGACGGCTTGTTTTTCTAAGAAAACAATAAAAGCTTATCCAAGTTTCCTACAATAGAGCATTAAATGCATAAAATAGGGGCAAATGGGAACAGATTCCTAGGCAAACCTTCATATATTCTACTGTGCCATCACCCTCCCCATGAATAACCAACACATGAGGAACTTTCACAATTGTTGGACATGCTGCAACAAAAATTAGAAAGGGATCACAAATTGCAGTAGACAAAGCCATCCATATTGAAGTCGTATTGCCAAAACTCTGAAGTCAGCATTTCTTACAGTGATGTCAATGTTTATAGCTATAACACGATGTCAAGTTTATTACAGAAACTGGACCTCCCACCCAATAAAAACATTGTTAAGGCTCAAATGAGAAAGTGATCCATATAGTGCAAATTGCCAATGTATTTACAGCATTTCAAGAACTCTCAGTAAGATTAAAACAAAAACAACAGAAAGGAAAAACCATAGGCATACAAATACACTAGTATTCCTGTTTTCGTCATCATATAAGTAAACATTAATAAAAAGGCTAACGTTAGCCCTTGTAAATACACAAGATTGGAACAGCAATAACTTATGACCACGAGAGTAGATATTTATTTTTCTAGACATGGTTAGCATGAACAACAGAAAATAAATCTGCACCAAATTATCAAATGTGGAACCCCAGTACAGAATGAAAAGTAAGGTAGGAGAATATATTCAGAAGCAGGTGATGATGGAGGAGAACTACTAACCAGACATCAGCCAATCAATGTCCACCATGTAATTTGAAAGAATGGCAACCAGAATGTCTCCCTATTGAAACCAAACCAATTAATCTGCCATCAGATGGATATCCACAAATAGACTCTCAAAACCTAACCTAGCCTCAGAAGATGCTGAATTTTCTACATAATCATCAAAGAGAAAAAAAGCAAAACATTTGAAAGATTTGAAACAGTAGTACATCACCTGAATTACATCCATGATAGAAACACAAGATGTGTTTGCCCATGTCGGTAACCCTTGCACTTTCATAAGTCGAAAGGTCAAGGGCAATTTCTCTGCTGGAACACAAAAGTTACGAATGGCTTCCTCACTACTAGCTGTTCCACTATCATTTATACGTGGCTATAAATTTACAATCAATCAATAAAATGAATTATTCCAACAAACAAGACAAAAAGATCCCAGTCTTGATACACAAGCGTGAAGTTTGAACTAATTCAACAATTAGCATTAGAGACTCTAGAACTCAAAAGTAAAGAAAAAAGCTTGCGAACAATTTCAATACCTTTGAGTCGTTAGCGACAGGGGTTTCATCTTGAGAGATTTCTCGCATCTTCTTTTGCTGGCTTTCACTAGTTTCTCCGCCGCCGTTAGAAGCCCTCTTTTGTGGGGTAAAAGAGAATGACTTATTATCAACATCCAATGTTACAAACTTAAAAAAATGGCAGCCGGGGATCAACTCTATTATATCACCACTGCTAATGGACACTTGCTCTCCGCTCATCAGTTTCTTTCTTCCGTTTACCGATTTAACAACAACCGGGTTAGTGCCCTCCTAATATTTTTCAGAAAGAAAGAAGGAAACATCTCATTTAGGATCAACATTAAAACTCAATACAGAAGTAAGGAAGAAAAAAATTACAAACAAAAAGAAAAGAAAAGCTTACAACGGTTAAAATGGGAGAGAAATTGCCGGAGGAGGAGGTTAAAGAAATGTGCTTGCGGCTGAGTCTTTTATCAGAGACAAAGACGCTGTCGCGGCCGATGACATTTGAACCTTTGGTGATAGGTAACTTTGGGACTGAAATATCTTCTTCCTCTGAATTGCCTCGAAGTGGCACCAAAAACCCGATCTTTTCTCATGCAAAAAAAGAGAGGGAAAAGCACTTTACATAAGCACACATATACACACACACACAAAATGAAATGGATGTTGAAAAACTTAAAGAGACATGAGTATGTACCAGAGAATCAGCCATTCATGCAAGCAGTCAATTTACATTCGTCTGTGGACGGAAGCTATCGATTAAAACGACAGAGATGCTGAAATGAAGTGCATACACCGAGAGTACACAAGTACTTCCCGTCGATTGGGTGAATAGTGAGCTTGCAAGTGGGCCTTGCTTGAAAAAAGTTTTGATCGGGCCTTGACACAGCCACAGCCCAATTGAACTTTGGCAGCTCAAAATTTTTTTTCCCCCAAAACATTCAAGCTTCAAACAAGACTTAACTAGCCAAAAATTTAATAAAAAATAAAAAGCGTGAGCGTACCTGAAGCCTAAGCAAACTAGGCTGAGTCATTTCGGGCCGAACTTAATTGCTGCCTCTAGTAATCACGGTGCATTCTTCGTGAAATAGACCCTCTTGAAAACTAATTCTTGTTTTGATAAATTTCACATATTCTTTCAGATTTTCATTATAAATCATCTACAAAAATTAATTGTCATCAAATCATGGGTGCAATATAAACATTTTTTACAAGTTTCTGATCAATTTAAATAATTGAATAATTTAAAAATATAAACAGTGAAAGGTAATTGAATCATAGCTAATTTAGATTCTTGCAAAAACTTTTTCAAAAGTGTCAATCATGAGCTATCCAAACATCCATTCGTAGGAGTATTATCTCTTTTACGATTATTTACTATTTATTAAAAATATTAATTTTTGTTTCATATTAAAATTAAAATATAATTATATTTCATATTTGATCCTTAAACTTTATTAAACTACATAATTAAATTTAACTTAATTTAAATTGATTTTTCTCTTTTTAACTACTCTTTATGTGTGATCTATCAAATTCCTAATATTAGACATCTAAGTTCTAATAGCAGAATCATAAAGACATTGGCGAGCCTTGATAAATGTTTGACAATCAGGACAACGAAATAAGGCAAAGTGTAGCACCTCACTTTCGCAATGACCCGAACCCGACATCGATGGTGATATCTGAATTTATGCCCCGCGAGGGTGGCGTGCTAGAGCACTCAATCATTCAAAAGTTGGTACATTTTTTTTAATTCATGACACACTTTGTGGAAATCATTACTCAAATTGGGCCCACATTCATTCATAAACATTTTCAGTTAACACCATTTTCAAATAGCTATTCGGGCCCTTTCACAATTACAAAACACTTGAATCATTTCAGAATACAAATTTACACAAAAAGTTGCGAAAGATACAATTCAATATAAAATAGAGAAATACAATGCAGACGCGAACTGATCCCGACCTCTATCTTTCACTTGAATGTTGTAGGTATACTCTCGTTGGCCTAACAGAGTATTCTTCTGATCCTGAAAAATAATTGCAAATTTTGGGTGAGTTTTGCAAACTCAATAAGTGACCATCATCGATGGCTGACTCAGTCACATAGTAAATAATTCACATATTACACTTTATTTCACATTTGACATATTCATATTATTTCACATTCAATGCACTTAATCCTTCATATTATACATATGCAATGCACATGAGACTCACTTTCCATTTGTTACTTTGTTGTAATTGAGTGCCTGAACTTTTCCGTATCCATTGGATACCGGGCTCATTGATAACTGTCCCATATAGGGCTCATTAAACGTTGAGCCTGAGGGTCTGATTCACTTTTGAGCTCGAGGCTTTTTTACACGTTGAGCTTGTAGCTCTGATTGGTGGCTACTCTAGTCACAACTGCTATTATGTTTCATGCATTCATGTAATGGAATGCATCACTCACATTTGCATATCCCATTCAAACACTTTCTCATGTTATCGGATCTTAGTCCGGCATTTCACATTGAAGTGGAGAATTCACAATTTCATTTATAAACAAATACAAATACCCATCCTAGCACATTTAAAAATCATTTTCACATACGATTTGCACTTCAATATTTCATTCATATATCACAGTCATTGGACTGTCATTGTCCGGAATTCAGCAATCAAGTCACATTCATAATCATTCATAATCACTCAATTCATAACATAAACAGACAAACAATAAAGTAAGACCATCTAGGTCTACTCATAGTACGCTCTAAATTAGCATTTGCTTTCAAAGTCTAGGAACGCCTGAATGCAGACACTTGCCTTGCACAACCCATGTATGTAAAACACATATTGCACACTCATCAATAATTGCACACGTATAAGCATTCACTTATCCACAATTAAATAAATGGACTATGTATAATGCATGCTCAATGAAAATCCTGGGTATGTTTTAGAACACATATTATGCTCATTCCCATTTCAAAATTCATACATGTCTCATTGAACTTGGACTTGCAC
>JANZLX010000002.1:29679224-29689284 GCA_025531955.1 Erythroxylum orinocense
AAACATGTTTTCGACAATTTTCTACTGAAAATGAAAATTGAAAATATATGCAAAAAATTAAGATAGAAAACAAAAAACTATTTTCTGAAAGTAAACGCACCCTAATTTTCCAACTACTTTCTCAAGTTGCTATTATGCTTTTAAACCTTATGATGGGTGACCAACTCAACTGCTGTACCTTAATTCCTGTATCTCTTCTTTAATTAATAGAATTCTTTTTGTTAAAAAAAACTTTATTAACCGCATTTATCAGTTTGTGTAAAATTAAATGATCAGACACTAACTATGGTCAACGTAATTGATGGCAAAAAAAAATGGACCACTCCCCAACAATGATGCTGTGAATAGAATAACTCGCCATACGTATCCAAATCAAGCTACAGCTTACCATCTCATGTTCATAATCAGAAACCTCATTCAATTAAACCTATACGACTAATCTTCACCCAACTCATTCAATTAAACCATCTATCCAACCTATCCAACCCCCTACTCGATGTCGATGTTGAAGCTATGCACTTGACTAGATGGAATCTTTCGGTAATAATTAGCTCAGCAAATCGCCTATTATACAATTCATGTGGACGATTTGTTGTCCAGTATGAGCATCATAATGTGGAAAAAAAGAAACTGAAAAAGTTAGCTATCTTCTGCGCTTAGATTCTTTGCGAACTTCTGCCAGGTAACTGTCCAAGTTAGCCTTCTCCCACAAACGCTTCTGAACAAGGTCTTCCCGTGTTGATTCATCTAACAAGAACATAAAAACATCCATGTACAGTAAGAATAAGCCATATTCTGTCATGGTAATTATGATTTTATAAAGAACTATGGAAATGCCAACTCAAAACTAAGATATCCAAATCCCCTCCTAGCTAATGAATCCTCTCAAATTAAAGGCATCAGTCGAACAAGTTTTCCTAAGTTTGTGAACGCAGAAACATATTGCTTATGAAGACCAAACTTATAGTAATTAATATGATTGCAAATATAAGTCCCCACTTAATCATTTAATGGATTCATATGGTCCTTTCAGGAGAAAGCCGGGAGTAAGACTGTAGTTACCAATGCCTTGCCATGTCTCAAGTGGCACTCTCAGGGACCTCCGTGTTAGGTAGGAAGCATCTTCCCAAGTGTAAGGAGCTTTCTTTACCTTGTATCTCCAGAGCCAACTTCCAGTCCACAATAGCAACTGGATAGACGCAACATGGTAATCAATAAAATATTTTTCCAACTCTAACGAGCAGAAGTCATGTAAGCAGTGTTTGCATACAACAACTCTCACTATTTCATCCACTGAATACTTGCCCGCTGGAGCCTTGAACTGGGTAAAGGATTTAATATTAAAAGAACTTTGCCACTTAGAACCTTATTTCATCAATGCTGAAAACTGCAGATTCTGTACTTTTTGTTGCTTCATTGGGTAAACCATTTAAATAGATGTGATGTCCTACTTTACCTTGCCAATACTGTAGGGTAGAAGTACAAATCGGACACCAATGAGATCCCAGAAAGAGGGTTTCTGAGCACCTTTTATGTCCAATTCAAGTTCTTTGCTAAGATCTTCCACTTTCCTGCCATTAGAAATATGGCTTGTCATGTCATAAATTGAAGATGGTTATCAGAGAGTGGTTTAACCTAAACACGCTTTAGATATATGATAGCATGGAGTGTTTGATAGCATAACCATTCAAATTGATCAGATCTATCATTAACAGAATCAAATCTTATGAATTAGACAGATATTTCTTGTTAAAGATCATACAAATCCATACTTGTCCATCTGCTTGCTATTTTTCTTCTTTGTTGCAACACCTCCAGTTCTTTCAAGTTCCAGTGCCCGCAGTCTATTTTTATAAGCAGGTGTCTTCCGGACCATTTCCACAACCTGGAAAAATAAAAAGATCCATTAAAAATATCCTAAAGAAGGTTCTTCTACTATGCACTGAAGCAAAAGACAAAACAAAAATGATTTGCATGAGTAAAGTCGCAACACAACCTTTACACAATTTCATTATCTGACGCTTAACACTACTTGAGTCATTATCGCAAACTTAATACCAAGTACAAGGAAAAATATAACTAAAGCAGTTGATGCCGGAGCAATATCAGCAATAATGACTGATGATCCATCAAAGGTTAAGTTGGTGCAAAGGTGAACAAGCCAAAGGCAGCCCAACCACACACCCATCAAAAATGTCAATCAAGTTTCAAATGCAATTAACTTGAAGCACTATGTAACACAATACCTGATTATACCTTGTCCACTGATTTAGATATTGAAAAGCCGAGAGAATCAGAAGAACTCCAACCAGGACAGAACGGGGATCCTAGAATGCATTAATATCATCATTAGGAGCCAAAATTTTCAATGTTTAAATTATGCTACTAGACAAAAGGAATACTCAATATAAATGCAACATCTAACTACTGGCATGAAAAAAAAAATGCTTACTGTCTTGTGAGCATAATATGCATGATAGTACCGTGCTGTATTGTAGAATACCTACAAACAAGTGAAATTGGATTATTCTCAGTAGTAAAGAAAAAATATGAAAGTTCAAAAGTTATGTAGAAATTAAGCTTATTGAAATTCTGATTGGAAAAGTCTTCTGTGAAGGTAAGAATGATCTAATGATTTCACAGCTTTGATTAAATTCATTTAACCTCCACAATCCCTAAGTATTGATATGGCAGGAGCTTTCTCCTGATATCAAGTGGAAGTATAAGTGCTGCATTAACACTGTGTATGGGAATCTAAGATGTAAAGGAAACGAGAGTAAATTTAAATGAGGAAATGAAAGGAAAGGAAAAGAAGCGAAATTTAATTTCCTTCGTTTGGATTAGAGTTTCTTAAAATAAGTGAGAGGAAATAGAATTTCCATTGTTTGGATATATATATGGAAAAGAATGAAAATTAGGTAATAATACATAAATTTGACAAATCTGCCCATGCATATAACTGTTTGTAAAAATCCATATTTTTCGACACATATGTGATTTTTGGTTAGAACATCCAAAGTCTTCAAGAGCATGCAAAAAGTTCTCCATAAATCTTTGAACACTAATTAAGTGACATCTAAAGTAACCAGAAACACAGATGTCCACGAGAACATAGGAAGTACCAATTAATTCAAGCTAACAGAATATCAATCTCACCTCCTCGGGGTGTGCAATTGCATAATCATACTGCTCCCTAGTAGCCTCATCTTTCAAAATCTGTCGTTCAAGGATTAACATGGATCAAACTAGGATATCAACTCTAACAGGACAAACAACCCCAATCCCCCTTCTTTCTCTTTCCTTCCACTCCATTAATTTTAGAGATGTTATTGTAACTGCAATAGCAGATGTGGAAAACACTATGTCCCCCGCGAACAACATGATCCAACATACTGATTGCCACATACTAAAAATTCCTTATTTTCCTAAAGCACACAATATGCAAATCAGTTTTTAGTTACAAGCAAAATTTCCAACATTATCGTATGTAAAGACTAGGAATTGTTTAGTACCTCGTAAGCATTAGCAATTTTCACAAACAACTTCTTCGATTCGGGATCGGGGTTCTTGTCAGGGTGACTAAAAAACAAAAATCCCACGATTCAAATTTAGAAATACATTCAAAATAAACGAGAAAATTTCGCAAAAAAAAAAAAAACGACGTACTATTTCAAAGAGAGCTTGTAGTAAGCCTTCTTGATCTCCGAGGCATTAGCGTTTTGAGAAACCCTGAAGTAAAAGAAAAAAATTTGCCCAATTGAGTAATCAATCAGACGACGAAATCTACGAGTAGAAAGAAGACAGAAGCATATAACTGGAACTGACCCCAGTAGATCATAACAATCGTCTTGTTCGCAGTATATGGCCGATGATGGCGAGATGATGTGAGCAAGCAGAATAACCGATACCGCTGCGCACCACCGAATCACCGCCGACGGCGACATCCTTTCTCTCTTTTTGTCTCTCTCGTGGACTGATTCACAGCAGATAATTAGCTCTATTTCCTTCCATCTTCAGGGTCTCATTTATCTAACAGTCCTTATTTATATGGAATTAATAATAGCTTCTTTTATTATTATTTTTACATTATATGATTAAATTGTTCTCCATTTAATATTGTAATTATGATATCATTAATACATTTTGTCCATAAAATTTACTGTGTAAAATAATTAGATTTTATTTGAATTTTTACAAAGACTTTAAGCCTTTGTTTAGACCTTACTTATACAAGAAAAAGGAAAGAAAATATTAAAAGAAAAAGATGAGAAAAGAATGGAAGAAAAATGAGACTTCCTTTTCCTGTTTATTTTCCTAATTTATCAAAGGAGGGAAATGGAACTTATATTAGACAAAAGAATTTTTTGAGAACTTTATGCCCTTCATTATAGAACTTGTTTATCTTTTGTTAAATAAGGATACAAGGTAATTTACTTATATTAGAGTTATCTTGTCTTGAATTTCTCTTCCTTTCCCACCAATTTGGTGGGAAATACATTTGGTCCAAATTTTTTTTCCTATTCCTCTCCATTCTCTCACTTTCCTTTTCCTTATTTTTGTCCAAACAATGGAAACCAAAAGAAGTGTAACTTTCTTCCTTTCTTTTCTCTTGCTTTCCTTCAATCCAAATAAAGGCTAAAAGTAAATCCATACTTTTTTTTATACAACAAAAAAGAAATAAACAAGCTAAGGACTAAATCCAACCCTGATCAAGTCCGACTCAAGAAGGGCAGATAGCTCCCCAGGACGAGAATCTTATATTGAACATTCAAGGTCCCAATTAAATCCCTGTTTAGCCAAGAATATGTACAAAAATTTGCCTCAAAATAGATTTGTCTAATACGATACTCCCAATCGTGCTTAATTAGAGGCTGACAATCCTCAATCAGAGCTCCAAGTGGGTGGTGACTTAAGGTAGATGAGTAAATAAGATGAATGGCAAACTATGAATCAGACTCTAACCCCATTCGACGATACCCTGCATCCCACGCAAATTGAAGCCCTTGTCGAATTGTTTGAAGTTCCACATTAAGGATAGAACATCATCCCACTTTAAAGGAAAAAGCCAACAATCAAATACCTTTATGATTCCGCAGAATCCCCCTACAGCAGCCTCCCCTGGATCACCACAATAGCTCCCATTAGTGTTGATTTTAATTCAACCAAATGCATGATGCTCCTAAGAGACCAAATGATGGGCATCATTATGGTATGGCCTATTGTCATGAAGAAACATGATTTTCATGGCCAACTTGTGAATTTTTTTGCACTGCACCAATGGGGGAATAATCACATTTTGAAATATAAGGGAGAGTCTTGTCTTCCAAATAATTCATAAAGAACTCACAAAAATGATCATCCAAGGAAGACCATATTAGATTTCCCCTAACTCATTCCTGCAGGTTCATGATATTGAAGTTTGGGTTGCCAAACCCATGAAACATTTGCCAAATCTCTCTTGCATAAGAACAATTACGTAGTACATGCATGATAGTTTCGACTCCTCCTTCACACCGAGGAACCTATGATGTCTCAACATATTAGTCATAGGTTTCCCATGTAATACTAGCCACAAGAAGTGATGAAGCTTAGGTAAACATGGAATCTTAAATAATCTCCTCCAATCACCATTCGAAAGAGTCGAATCTGAGTCCTGCAAAGCTTTAAATGCCAAACGAGAAGAATAAGTCTCAGTAACACTTTTTCTCTAGATCAAAAAGTCCTTTGGCTTCAAAAATCTTGGAATAGGGATACTGTGAATTTGTGCAATAGTTGTGGTGTCGTCTGCAACCAAATTAAAAAAAATAACTTCTTGCAATACAAATTAATGTAGTAGTGGAAAATAGGGATCGTTCACAGGAGGAATTTTTAACGACAAAGGTTATACAAGTTTAAAACTAAAACAAATGGGGGGAAGATTTGGTCCACGAAATTTAATAAATTAGAAATAACAAAACTAAAATTAAATGAAAATATTTAGATCTGGAAATTTAGTAATTAAATCTTGGTTTCGGGTCACCGACGTTATTACACTAATATGGATCATTGATATAAAATTCAGTTTATCAATAAACATTCATTAGGTGATGTTTTCTCTTAAGTTTAAATTAATAGAAGCATGTATTCTAAGCATTCTTATTAATCAACAACTTAGATATGATCATAAGTTCAATTAATAGCTTTAATAACTAAGAAACCAATGAACAAGACAACACATGTACAACATGCATTTAATCAAGATGAGTTTCTTCTTAGAATTTCCAACTATAACGTAAAGATGACAATCTTAATTACCACTTGTGATTAGCAAAACTAAACATCATATTTTACTAATTTGGCTATTAAATGAATCAACTCCTAGTTGCACATCTTAGAAATCAATCAATTTAATCGTAAAAGCAATTCAAAAGGTAGTCAATATTCATCAATAAAATAAACCTTATTTGAACATCTTACACATAATAAATGATAACATGGTTTCCCTCAACCAAGAAAAGGAATTTAGTTACTCATAACAAAGTGAAATCAACAAAGAAATAGCCAAATGTAAAGTCTCTATCCCTGATCTTTCTTAGAAAATCTAAAAATCCCTAGAGAATTACTGTAGAAATTGAAAGACCTAGATATGGATGACCAAAAAAAGAAGAAAAACTGCAGAAAAATTCTGCAGAAGAATGTAAAACTATCCCCTAAAGTGGTTTGCGTGAACAGTAACACGAATCCTTGTTTATCTCCTTCGATCTCCTATTTTTTCCATGATATTTTGCAGATAATCTTCCCCCAGGTTCAGGTGGTTGATCCCCATCAATAAGGATGCAATCTGATTCTTCAAATCATAAAAATTTGAAGTGGATTGGATCTACATTTTAAAAACAGATCTTCCAGATAGATTTTGTCTTTATACGTGCCCATGCTTAGTCACTGAATTTGCTGTCAATTTGGAATTTTCGGATTATCTTTGTTTCCTTTGCATTTTTTGATTCAATTTCATCTCTTAAGTATTGAAAATCATCTGAAAACAATTAAGAAACAAATAAATGCAAAATGACAACTACACAAATTCTTCCACACCAAACCTTTCCTCACCCTCGAGCAAACATGCCAAACCACTACACTCTATCAAGTCATCCTTCATAAGATTAAGTGCACACAATCCATTAACTTGAGCCAGTAAAACTTAGGTTGCAACATATATCACAATCACTTTTCACCGATACAAATAAACAAAGTCAAAATAAGACATCTTTGTTCAAAAGGCAAGCATGAAACCAAAGTGAATTCTTCTCACCGATTTCTCTCTTATGCTCAAGTATTTAAGGTCAAACTATTTCTATCAAATCTCCCTATAATAGATTGCACTATCATAGGCTTGCAAATTTATCAGTTATCATTCATTCAAATTACATGAGTTCATAGATCATAAGGACTTTATTATAGGTTGTAATGGGGTTAGGTTTAAAGGTAAGGTAAAGATGGCAAAGGGTTAATCACAAACATTCATAAAGTATTAAGTAAAAGGGAAACTCAAATTAAAATTCTGAGATAACAGATGAATACAAAGGACTAAAACTGCTAATTACCAACTAATGTTACCAAGCTTTATTCTTTTTCTTTTTCTTTTCTTTTCTTTTTTCTTTTTCTGATTTTTATTCTTTCTTTCTTTTTTTCTTTTTCCCTTTTCTTTTCTTTCATTTTTATTTTTTTAAGAATAAAGGAGAACAATAAAGACAAGAGAAATTAATAGCAGCATAATTTAATAAACATATGAGTAGAGGTACCTATAAAAATATCTCAAAACACAATACATAACAAAAGTCCCAAATTAGTCAGTGCTTCATTCAACTTGTGATAGGGTAAGGCTAATAGGATTTTTAGGTTTCAATGTATGTTGATTGATTGAAAAACAAGGTTAAAGGCCCAAAAATATTTGCAAAGGGAAAATAATTAAATGGGTCATTTTTAAGCTAAAGAGTGTAAAAATAAAGAAGGCCTTAATAATTTCTATAAACAATGTAATCAAACAAATTCAATCCGGATTAGTGCAAGTTCTGAAGGCAAACATGATTAGAGGAGCATCGCACAATACAAAGAAATAGAATGACATAAAGATGATGTCATTAAAGCTCAAATTGACTCACAGGTTTAATTCAAGAATTCAACTTAATTCTACATATTACCTAATCACTCAAATGTCAAAATTTTGATTAAGTGTACAAGATCGATTATTGCAATCAATCCACTTGATTCACTTTAGACTCGCATAGCTCAATTTAATTTAATGCACACACTCAATCTCATCCAAACTAATATCATAAAGTTTCATAGTTTAGCACACAACACAAGCATACCAAAATCGAAAAGAGAATCAAAGAACAAAAAAAATCACATAGTCACACACATGAACTCCATATCCTTCCCCCACACCTAGACCAACATTATCCTCAACATTAGGATATAAGATCAAAGAATAAAAAATATAAAAGAAAAGAGGAAAGAATGCTTCTCTATTTATGAATGCTGAAATCATGGTATTGGTGGGTACGGAGGTTGGAATCCTTGATGCCCTCAATAAGCCCTCAAATTATGCTCCATGCGGTGCATTTGGTGTTCGAGGTGACTGAGGCGGTCATCCAAATTGGTTTGGGAAGGTTGGTGACTACTAGGTGCAACTGTTGAAACCTGACTTTTTGTAGCTAGAACACCTAAACCATTATTTATCCTTAAGCAATAAATCAAATGTTTCACTCAAACAATTCCGGTTAAGAGTTAATAGTTAATCAAGCACACAGAAATCCATCAATGCTTTCAATCCAATTCACTTATTTCAACTCTATCATGATAAAAAATGAGTTACTCACATGCAAGCACATAGCAAAATAGTCACTTAAGATACATAAGATTTAGCATTTAAGCCATTTGGCATTCGTTATCACATAAACAGGTGAAGGATGCTCAGTACGACACAAATATAGATGAAAAGAAACAATACAAGTATAACAAAAATATCTCAAAATTAAAATATCAACGATGCTTCTTATTTAGTAACACAAGACAAAGACACTTTTGATCAACAACGTAAAAACAAAGATTGTTATCTCTTCTTCTTTTTGCTTTTTTTTCGACATTGCATTCTAAGCATCCCATTCCATATTCATATGACAAGCTATACAAAATGCACTTAAATATCAGTCATCATACACAAGAGTCACCAAACACATGCAAGGCACAAAAAGGAAAAAGAAAAACGAAAAACTTTGAAGTTAGCATCATTTCAAGAGTCAATAAAGGTTCCTCAAATCAAAAGCATCAACATCATTTCTGTACCACAATTAACTATTAACTAAAGACCGAAATCATTCAAGTTACTACATTCTCATCATCACCATCAGACTCACAACAATCTAAGTGTGCAGAAATTTCACATTTGCCTCACCCCCACACTTAGAATGGGCACTATCCTCAATCAAGAATCTCCAAGGACCGTGTATGACATGGTTACTGGCACCACTATCAAAATATCAATCTTCATCTTTGACAGTGTTAGGGGAAGTAATATAAGCATTGTAGTCGAAATTACCTGGCCTTTCTTGCTTGCTTTCATCTCTAGATTGGCCCATAAAGTTCTTGTCAAATCTATAATAGTAATGCACTGCCTGTTAGTAGTTTGACCTAGGTCAATGGATGTATGTGATTCATGTATTAACATTATGACTTGTTAATAATATATTATAAGGTATTCCTTTCATATATGCATGTATGTCGTTTATGTAATGTGATTTATGTGCCATGAATGGTATTAGATTTATGTCATCAAGTACGTGACTTGATAGTAAAACCATAAGCATTATAACACTATTCTAAACTATCCCTGGTCGATCATTATTGGTAGAACAATAATGAATTAAGGCTAGTATGTGTTCTAATTGATGATCACGTTTTACTGATAATGGATATGAGATATCAAATCAGAAACATAGATATACGTTAGAGAACATATATTGGACCGACCCACATAGAGAATACTACATGGTTTCATGTCATTAGTGATTCTCAATATGGT
>JANZLX010000002.1:29701926-29712958 GCA_025531955.1 Erythroxylum orinocense
CTCCCTTTAACTAACATTTAATTCTAACTAAATTCTAATTTAACCTAACCCCCAAATTCTAATTAATGGTCCAATTTCTAAAATAAAAAAAATTGAACCATTAAACACACACAATTAACCAATTAAATACACATAAACAATCAAATAAGCAATTAAGCAAATTAGAAAGAAAATCAAGGTCTAACAGTTTTAGTGATTACGGTTTGCGAAGTTCACGAAATTGGGATTTGTGGAATTGGGAATTTTTTATATTGGAGATTTTGTGAATTTGAGGATTTTCACAGTTAGGATTTTTGAAAATAGAGGTTTTTGTATTTGAAGATTTTTAAAATTAGGGGTTTCTAGAATCGTTTTGTTAAGTTGCCTGATTACGATTTTGGTTAATAACTGTTTGTTGAATTGCTTAATCATTTTTGTGAAATTGATTACTATTTATGGAATGTGATCTTTGTTGTATGCAATTAGTTTAGGAAATTGGGTATTTTTTTCATGAGATCAATATCATGTATATTTGTTCTTTTTTATTTTTAATAAATTCTTTGCTATTTTTATTGTTTAATTTATAGTATATTCATTTTTTGTTAAATGCATGTTGGAGATCTTAGTTTAGCTTAAAGACAGGTTCAAGTTGTTGCCTTTAACGAGATATAATGGAGGCAACTTATTTTCATTGAGATTATACACATATTACTTGATTTTGCTTCAATTTATTTATCCTAAGAGATTTGGGGAATGGAGCTCATTTGTAGAGTCACATTTATGGAAGGCTTAAGTTGTTTGGTGAAAGAATACCATGCAGTTGACTTGTATAAACTTTTAAATAGGTGTAATTAGTAGACTTTGAAACTATACACAGACAGAGAAAATTAGAAGAACATTTTCAACAATAAGGTAATTAATGAAGAAGTTGAAGTTGTGAATCTTGATAGTGAAACAAATAAAGATGTTAATAATATTAATGATATTAAACAAAATGTACAATTTCAAATTTAAAAGCCATAGCTAAAAGTAGTCAATGTTGGGTTTTGAAGTTGACATTTTTCAATTCTTTGATAGAACAAGTGGTGAAAACAATTGTGAAAACGTGGATATAATAAACATTGGTAGAGTCAAAGAAATTAGTGTAACAATTATAGTAGCAAAAGAAGGTGATCTAAAAATTGTAGCATTTAAAGAAGATTTCATGATTGCAAGCTTATATAAACAAATAGTCAATGTGTGCTTCGAAGCTCAAGTTAGTAAAAAGTGTTAATATGCAAAGAGAATTCTCAAAGTAAATTATTGATAAGATATTATGTCCTTATCTTAGGCTGTCTACCTTTATAAGTGGCCCTTTAAGAAGTATAATTGGATTCTAAGTATCCAAGTAGAGTTTGAATCCATCCTTACTAGAAAGCTAGATTAATATTTGGTTTAGATTCTATTTCTATACTCAGATGAACTCTTTCTTTTTTGACCTTATTTTTTTATAAAAATGGATCTTATTTGTTAAGCATCTTCGATGCTTTTAAGGAGTTATACAAATGCAAGTCTAAAAGTTAGAACTATGTAAGGAAGCTTAAAGTCAATAAAGTTGAAAATAAATTGGGATAAACTGACTAAATCAAGCTCGTCTTATATATATGTTAAAAGCGTATCAAATAGCTATTGGTATAGTTAAAGAAAATGATGTATTTGCATTGGATCACCATCATGTAAATGATCCTTATATTTTTCATACATTATTTATTAAAATTATATAAAATTTAACATTTTCCTTTTGTGATGTAGAAAGTATAGATAATAGTTATTAGCTAATTGTTGGCTAGGATGAATCATATTTTTAGATGTCTAGTTAGGTATTTTTTTCTCATATATTCTACGAGTTAAAATTTTGAAAATAATAAGGTATATGATGTTGAACCTGAAATCTATACGTTGCACAAGATGATATGCTTGCAACACTTAAGCAAAAGCTAATAATGAGTAGTTGAAGTCATAAGTATTAATATTTATTATCTAAAATTAATTAATAAGCACTAAAGTTATAAATTTTGTACTTTTTAAAAAAAATAATTATGGATATGAAGGGGAGAGTTGAATATTTTAAATCAACATTCTTCTGAAGATGAATTAATCTTAAAGTTGGTAATAAATCTCTACTCAGTGTTGGTATTGATTTGAAAAGTGACATTCTAATATAATTAGTAATTAAATTTGAAATTGGTATTCAATTCAATGTAGAAGCTGAGGTGGAACCATAATATGTTGTAAATGAAGAAACTAGTAGAGCTGTTGGAGTTAATTATGATGTGATAAAGTAATAAAATATATTTCTAATAATGAAGAAAAGAATCCAAATTATCAAGAAAGTAGTGACATAATTGACGATTTTGAGGACTCAAGTGCAAATAAGGAAGTTTTAAAAGTTTTTAAAGAAGATTTTTATTACTAAAGGAACATATTTATATACAGAAATATGCTAGACAAAGGAGTTATGTAGTAATCAAAATGAGTCAATTAGTGCATATATGGAAGTTAGGACATTGTATGGTGACTCATATAAACTTAAAAGTGAATGCTAAGGAATAGATGATGTTAAAAGAACATAACCTAGATGGTCAGAATTTGATGCCAATGGGGATATAAAATTGAAATTACATTACATATTAGGATGTTTGATTCAGTGAACACATTCAAGAAGGCACTATTGTAGCATTCATTTAAGTAAGGTTTTGAGTTTGTACATACCATGAATGAGAGATTAAGAGTAAAAACTCTATGTAAGAAGAAAGATGGCTAAATGATATAAGTCGGCCATACACATTAAAAGTATGCCTTTCAAAATTAAGATTTACTAGTCTAAGCATGAATATAAGAGAGAGTACCAAAACAAAATGTATCAAACTAAGTGGATTGCCAAAAATATATCTTATTTTAAAGGCAATCCTAATAGGAAATAATAATCTAAAGGGTCCTATAGTTAGGCACTATAATATCTAAACTAATAATAAGAAGGCATATAGAGCTAAGACTATAGATTTATAAATATTGATATGAGAGGATGATAAATAATTTAGGAAGTTAAGAAGTTATGGGATAACCATTTTATAGTTTAATAAGGTAAGATTTTTCGTCATCAAGTATCCATATGGCTTATTTGAGTTTTGTTACATAAGCCTACATACATATAAGAAAGGATTTCTGATAGCATACAATCATATATCATTTATATAGATGGTTGTCATCTAAAGCATAAATATGGAGGAAAATTACTTATAATATTGGTTGTAGATGCTAACAATATGTTTTCCATTGCTATAGTAGTTTCTATATAAAATAAACTCACTTAAAATAGTTTTAAAGTTCTTAAAGCAAGATATCAGGAGTTATATAAATATGGGATGGTTAACATGTTAGATAAAAAAAATTTGTCACTTGTTTAAAAAGTTTAAATTTACATTTATGTTTAATTATCATTTTATTTAAGTATGTTATCAATAGGATCTAGAGCAAGTTTTCAAAGGTGACATACCCAAAAGTTAAGCATATCCATGCCAACAAGTAAAAGTAACTCATCACAACTAAAACTATAAAGAATATAGTGTGGAATATAACTAGTGTATACACATAATGAATAGGATATGTACATAAACAACAACAATAACACTCAATAGAAATCTCACTGAGACGCGAGGTTTGAGAAGGTCTAGTAGTCCACAGTCGTACCACTAACTAGTAGAGAGGTTGTTTCCAAAATAGAATAATTTAATAATATACTATATGATTGGCTAAAAATGTATTCCATTGAATATGTTGTTTAAATACACATATAATTCGAGAATGAAGTGTGATATGCTTATCAATAATCACTCCAAGAATTTCAATGTCAAAGAAGTTCAAGATAAATGTATCTTAATGGTACTTATGATGATGTGGAGGGTTATGATAAAGAGATTTCATAAAAAGGAGGGATGGAAAGTACATTGGTGACATTTATATATTTTGGACAACATATAAATGAAATAAACTTGCACTTATATGAAGTAGAAAATCATTGGAACTTCTTATCAACATGATGGATGCAAGCTTAAGGACTATATTGATAAAATTTACAACATTGAGAGATTCTTACAACTATATGCTTTCTAATTGTTCTTTACTTTAGATTAGCATCATTACCTATAAGATGATTAGCATTTGTATTTATTGATTTCATTTTAATATTGTTACCTTTTTTGTAATTTTGTGCAAACATTAGGTGAACATTTTGGCAAATTTTAAATAAGAATTAAGTGTTGAAAGTGGAGCTTTCACAATTTACAACAAAGTTTAATAGACCAAAGAAGGCAAAAGTATGAAAAGATACAGAGGAATTAACTAAACAAAGACGGTCGAGAAGGATCTTTACATGGTATATGAGGTTTATAAATAATTTGATCAAGACAAGAGAGCTTAGCATTAATAATACCAAATTAAACCAACCAACATAATAATGTTAGTTATACATTGTCATAAGGGAAAAAGTCTCAAAAATTAAAAAGGACAAGAATGAATATATAATAGATTTTTGTCAGTAATTTTTATTTTAAGTAGCTACGTGAATATTTATGAACATAAATTACATTTTCATATTAACATTTTTATTTTTTACAAAAGAAAGTAACACAACACATGGTTGAAAAAAAATTAATGAGAACAAGCAATATAAGTCTCTATAAGATGAGAGAAAGTATTTTTATATATTTTACACTTATCTTATGTTATTTTAGATGACAAGTAGCATATATGTAACATCTCGTTCAATACTAAGTGTTAGAACTCTATATTTCTGTAATTGGGAAGTAACAATGAGAGATTATAAAATTAAATTTTATACTCATGCATAATGTTAGTATACACACATGAACTTGAATTTTGCACACATTACAATGACTTGTTCATGCACTCATTTGACATTTTTCCGAGTATAAATGATTGTTTTAATGTGATTATAATGTAAATTATGGATTATATGTCTTAAAAATTGAGTTGGTGTGTACAATTAGTGATTTAGAATTTTTGGTGAAATATGGAAAATTTCTGATAATTATGGGTATTTTTAGACTAAGAAAAATGCCAAGTGGCTGTGAAAATTTTTATAAATGACATTGTGATTTAATGACATATGTCATTGAAAATTGGAAGACAATTGGAGACAAATGGACTAGTTAAGTAAAAGACCAAGGTTAAACCATAAGAAAGTCACTTGCCACACCACATGTCATAACACATGAAACTCTCCCAAGTAAAGGACTATCTTCTCTTTAATTGGTCTTTCACTTTACTAATTACTCCACCTCTTGTTAATATCTCTTCTCATCTTCTTCGATCTTCTTCACCTACGATCCTCTCTTTTTGCCCTATCAACGTAAGCCTTGCTCTCACGCTTCTTTGCTACTATCATTTTGTTGTCTTCATCATTTGTCACAAGAAAAACCTAATCTCTCCCTCATAAATGATGATGATTGTGTGGTGTTGAGAAGCTAGGGTTAACAGTGATTTGAAGATCTTGAAGCTTAAACAAGTAAGTAGTATGTTATTCTTCTTGATATGTTGAGTGAAACATGCATGATGGTAGTTAGATGTTGAAAGATCATTAAATGGTAATATATATATATATGCTGAAACGTGAATGAGAAAACTTAGGTATGTTCATCTCTTGCTTTTACATATATGATGATCAATATTTCATAAGTTGTTGTTGATATGATTTTGAGTTAGAATGATCACTGAAATGTTGTAGAATGAATGCAAAAATTTATAAAGGGATGATATATCTTCATGTTGTGTTTCGAGGTGTGATCACGTGCATTATTGGTAGCTGTTATAAAGATGAACTAGAATGAGTTTAAAGCCAAAGAAAAGGCTAGTGTATTGTGTTGAAATGAGAAGAAATAGGATGATAGTTTTGAGATAAAGTAAAGTTGAAAATGAAGTTAAATGTGTGCTGGAATATATTAGATGAGTGTTTTCACTGGACATGCATATGTATTTTAGCCATATCTTGATCTGTAGACATCTAAATGGGATGATTTTAAGTTTAGATTAAACTAGGGACATATGGCTATATTTTTCATGAAGTAATTAAATTTTAATTCTGTCTTTAAGGGTTTCAAAATTTGGCTTGAAGTTAAATATAGTGTACTGTCACAGTTTGGGAACTATCCGTAGTATTTTAGGTATAACTTGCAGAATGCTGAACCAAAATGTATGAAATTGATGTGATTAGAAACTTAAGACATAAAGGAACATTTTTTTAGAAGAATGTATTGCCTAAATACCTCATTTTCTTTGTCAAAATGGCCATTCAAGATTGATCCAAAAATCTATTTTGATAAAAGCTGGATTGAGGCTTAAATAAGGGAGTTGCATGATTTTGCTAGGATCAATTGGTTGTTACATGATCATGCACAAGCACGATTGTGACAATGAAGGTTCACTATTGTTTGACAGCTTTTAGCACCCTTCACTCTTTCGACCATAACTTCTTCTCTGGACCTCCGATTGACTTGAAATTTGAACCACAAGCTTCTCACACATTATCCTTCCTCTCCACCAAATTTCATTGTCATCTAAATTCACTAGGAAAGGATTGGTAAATGATTGATTGATGATGTGATAATAATCAAATGTATTGAGCTATGAACCTTAGTGCATAATTGAGTGATAAACTTAGAATAAAATATTATCATTTAGGTGTAAACCTAAGTTCAAATTAGACACAAAAAACTTTTGAAGTATGAATAATCATGAGATGGGAAAAAAGGAAACATACCCGAAATAGTCAAATTGATCGTGCATTATACATAACACACACATACACACACACACACACACACACACACACACACACACACACACACACACATATGTACGATTGAATTTTTATGTGATTTTGCAATTAGTAATGTGTGTATTTCATGATATGGATATACAGGATAGAACGTCTGCATCTAGACGTTTCTGAATTATGGAAACTAATCCTAAACTGGAACATGCTGTGAGTTGACCTAGATAATTTCACTTTAATTGTTTGTTTTATTTTAAATTTCTGTATTGAATTACTACTGAATGTGAATGTGATTGAGACAATTATGAACATTAATAGTCTGAGGAGTTTGATAAATGTTGAAACATAGGAAGTGTTTCACTGCATGTGAATGTGAATGAAATAAGTGATACTCAATATTATTGTTGAATGCCAGACCAAAGTCCAATGACAAATTTGAATGTGAATGTGAAACAAAAATCAAGTGACTGATTGAATATATGTGAATGTGATGTATTTAATTACATGAATGCATGACAACATAAAGGTTATTGTGACCAGAGTAGCCACCGAAAAGAGCTTAAAGCTCAGAAAGTGAAAGAGAGCTTAAAGCTTATAATGTGGTAAGAGCCTCTGGCTCACTATGTAAATGAGCCCTGTATGCCCAATGGATAAGGAACAGTTATTAATGAGCCTGGTATCCACAATAGATACGAGACAGTTACAAGCACTTAGTCACAACAATAACAATTGGAAGTGAGTCTCGTATGCATTACATATATAATTGATATGTTTGTTTTAAATGATCAAAATGAACTGTTTGACTACTCTGAATGTGAAATGTGGAATAAGTGATCAAAGTGTTATGTGATGCTATATGATTATTGGTGAAATGACGTGTATTATATGATGAATTGAAGTGTATGCAAATTTGAAGTATGAATTGTTGTGTTATGTGATTGAGTAAGCTATCGAGGATGGTCCGCTTAATGAGTTCACAAAACTTACCCCAAAATTGCAATATTATTTTTCAAGCTCAGAGGAATTATCCCGTTAGACCAACTGGAGTCTAACCATTGCATATGGACAAGAGTTAGAGGTCGGGATCAGTTTTACCTGCATATGTCTACATTCTTTCTTTGTTTTTCTAAAAATTGTATTCCGCAATTATTGTACAATATTTATACAAATTGAAAAGTGTACTGACTGTATGACTGGAAATGTTTTGTATTAAACCCAGTTTATTACTGGAATATATGATGATGTGTTAACTGTTTGTAACATTTACAAATGAAATTGTTTTTGAATAAAATGGGTCGAAAAAGGTTTATTGATTTCTTAAATATGTGTGTGATGCGTGGCAAAATTGCAATGACTATGATTATTTGACTATTGTAGCATGCCACCCTCATAGAGTATGTTCTCGAATACCTTCGGTATGTTCGAGAATATGCCCTGTGAGAGTGGGATGCTACAATATGTATATAGTACATGTTAAAATAGTACATTAATGTTTATGCTTCTAATATTTAATATTATGTTCTTTTAATGAGCAAGTAATGCAAGTTGATAAATGTTATCGATATCTACTTTACTATAAGCTTTTACATACTTATGTGTATTATTTGCTTATGAATTAGACTCTTTTGTATTATACGTATTTTCCACTTCTTTCCAAAAGGATAGAATTTTTATTTTTATTTTTCCATTTTCAAATAGTATTTAGGAGTGAATAAATCCATGTATAAGTTAAATTATAGGGTTTAGTAATAATTATGTTATTTGAATTATATCTGAATAGTGGGTCCGTAATATGCATACGATATTCATATAAACATAATTTATTACGTAAATTATTCATTTAATACATATAATTAACATAAAGTTTTGTCAAGCAACTTATGGGAGTGGACACCTGTTCAATCCACTAGCCACTTATCCTCATTGTAGTTTGAATAAGTCTTAGTTGAGTTGATAGGAGTGGACACCTGTTAACTCCACTAGCTACTTATCTGATTCTAGTTTGAATAAGTCTTAGTGAAATTAGTCGACGTTGTAGTTATTGTTCCTGATATGTAGATGCTGAAATATTGGAGAGTAGATGAACTATTTCCTTATTTATTGCCAACAAATCAGATGAATAAAGGGGGAGCGTTCTTTCATTCACTAACCTAGCTCTTTGAGTTCCTTAGGAGCTTTGGTTCCCTCGAAGTAACCAGTTATTGCTTAGTTTAAGCTTTGGCTACTCCTTATTTCTATTTCCAGTTAATCAAAATTGGGAAGCATAAGCAATATCAATTTAAGAGAGATCCTTCTCTTAACCTACCAATCACAAGATCTCACGCACAAGACGACTTTAGATCTCACACACACGATAGGTTCATAGTATAATTTTCTTTAATCTTTAGAAGATTTTTTATAATTTTAAAAGCACATAACTTTTTAAAAGTAAACTAATAGTTACCTCAAATTTAATCGTTATGGCTAATTTAAGGGAACTTAGCACAAAATTGAGAAATTTAGTAAGTTAAGTAATTTAACATAAGGTGAGCCTTTAATAAAGTTGTATAGATTTTTTTTTATATTCCAACTTGTTAATAATAAATGGAAAACTTATGTGGATTGAAGGTGGCAACCTGATTAATTAAACTGACTAATATTAAATTAATTATAGAAAGTAAAGATTTGATGCTCATGATTCACTCAGCGCATCCATATGAGTATATCAGGTAATGTCTTTTGTTAGTCTCTAGCTCACTTTGTTAATGAATGTAGCTACGTGAAAATGTTAGGCTAATCAAGCATGACCTCTGTTTTTTACAAAATTAAGAATGCTTAAAGAACTTTTAGTAGCCTCGTAGATTTGAAATTTGACTTAATTGGATGCTAATTTTGTTACTTAAGGTCATTATTTATTAATCCATATTTTGAATAACATCTAACCTAGATCTACAAAGTCAGGGAGTATGAATTTTTTTCTTATCTTTTTCACTATGAAGTTCAGAGGTTAGTTTAAATTTTGTCATCAAGTAATAAATTTTAAGTTGTACACTACAATACTATTTTAATAAGATTTACATTTTCTGAAGCTAGGTGATTGGGGAACAGATTCAATGTTCTAGTTAACTAGTTCCTACCCTGTTTCGTTAAATCTCATCTTTGTTCCAGTTAATCAATTCCTACCTTATTTCATTAAATCTCATCCACTTATTTATGTGGGGCCTACATAAATATGTAGTTAAAATTGACTGAAACAAGTTGGAAGTTGAGCACCATTTTTGGCACAGACGATCTAGTGTCAGGTAATGGACCAGAGATACTCAGGCAATGTCAAGAGGTTAGATGGTGACATTATGAGACCCAGTTTGTCACCTCCCAATAGGTTATTAAATAAGCTATCCTATTTCCAATTTGACCATCAAGATAAGGACCTCTTTTTGAACGTAAGTTCGTATGGTAAAGTCCAAGAGTTACCATACTTATTATACAACTTCAAGATGATTCGAAGCAACATCTGTGAAATGTGTCACCCAATCCTGAGTAAGACTACAGATGAAAATCATAAGTGCAATTATAGCGATTAGCAATTGAACAAGCATTAATTATGGATTTATTATAATTACGATTAAGAAAATTAAATTTAATCCAAATTAAAAATAATAAAGAAATTCAATAAAGACTGGTTAAATGGATTAAAGTCTACGAGCAAAAATGAGTCATAATTAGTATGACTGGTTATTAATTAGGTTTGTGATGAAAGACTTAACAAGATTACTATAAATAGCTACTAAGGTCTCCTATTACCTAATTAAGGAAGTTCGTAGACGTTCAGTTTCTCTTACTCATTAAAAGACCCATGCAATAAGAAAATCGCGGAAAATTATTAACGACATAAGAATATACAACTTTCGTAAAAGTTGATTTAAAAGTTTCAAGAGCTTGTTCATCGTTTAAAGAATAGCGAAACTAATATTCTACATATTTTCTCCGCTTTAAGCAATGGAAGTAAGATGTGGAATTTTGCATTGAAGATGACGGATATCAACATGGCCATAGTCAAGGATAGGTCGCTAGCACCTACATCTATCAGCTCAGGTGCTAAGAAAGTAGAATATATAGCTCGGGAAAGGTCAAATAAGATGTGTTATTTGTTAGGCCCCGATTCGCATTAAGCATGTTTAAATTATTTTGAGGATTTTAGTTTGATGATTTTAATTTGATTGGAATAAATTGAGGATTTTA
>JANZLX010000002.1:29718561-29729448 GCA_025531955.1 Erythroxylum orinocense
ATTGAGGATAAATTATAATCTTTATGATATATCAATTTTATATATTTTATGATATTATCTTATCTTGTATTGTCTTTTAATTTTTTATTAATATAAGTACTGATACAAAGGAGATCATTCAATTAACTAAAAAATATTCAATGATAAAGATATATTTAATTGTTCATTATCATTTGTTTAATATTCATTTAATGCAATTATTATTATGTATAATTTACATAACAATGTTTTTACGTGTAGATAATGTAATACAAACTACTGATGATCCAAATTATAATTATTAGTTATGTCGTTTCCTCTATTGCGGGTTAGTAATCTTTAATCTTTGTTTTTGGAATTATTTTTTGATATTAGTGCTTTAGTTTTTTTATATTTGAAGATATAATTATTTACTTGTGCATTTTTATATAGGTTTTAAATTATTGTCTCTGTTTGTTTACTCAACATTAATAGCTACTTTCCAGACTCCACTCTCCAACTATAATTGATAATTTCATTTTGTGTATATTTCTTTCTACCATACTATCGGGTCTTATGCATTCTTAGTCATTAATATGTTTGCTCAATTTTAATATATAAAATATTAAAAATAACGAATCATTAATTTTGGATAATACTAACCTAATGATAATCTTTTGTTTTGAAAATAAAATGATTTTATAGTATTAATTTTTTATTTATTAATTAAATGAATATTACATTTCTCATGTTTATAACCCTTTGGTATTTTCATTTAAAAAATTAGTTTGAACTTATTCATTTCAAAATTTTATGTACATTTTTTTACGAAAACTTATTTTTATTAAGTAATTGTGTTAATTAAACGAATGTTGTATTTCTCATATGTAATTTTTTGGTTCATTTTCTTTAAAAATAAATTTAAATTGAATTTACTCATTTCAAACTTTTATTTAGATATGGGTTGCGCAGTAAATAAGAAGTAAATGTTCCGTTCTAATAACCTGGTTCATGTCTCTTTACCAGATACTTTTTATAGTCCCTTTTTCTAATTATTAATTTAAGCCTCCTAGGGTTTATAGTGCTGTTATATTCTGTTGGGTGTGTTTAAAGACGAATGACACTGACTCGTTCCAACTTTATTTTTTCAAGGAGGGGAATACCAAGGATATCGTGATCTTTATCTAACAAAGTTATCATCAATAGAGCTATATTATTATCGAGGTTAAGATCACTTGTTCCATTGTTACTACCTATTCTATAAACATCTATTTATTTAATTTTTGTGGGTTATTTTATTGTTACTCTATTTTATAAACATTTATTTATTTAATTTTGTAAGTCTTATTTATTAAATAGATAAATGATCATACAATAGAGGAAGAACAAAATAATGGTAAGAGGTAATCTGTTAGCATATTATTGAGTCTTTCTTTAATAGTAATCTTGTAGGGTATGTCATAATTTACATTTAGTCTAATTTATATAGATATTTAGGTCATATTTGTATTTATTTTACATATTTATTCATTTATTTTAGTAGCATTTTTAGGTTAATTTTTTATTTTTATTAAATTTATTATTTATTTTATTTTTCTAGTTTTTTTGTGAAAAGTATAAAATTTGGTTTCAAATTATACCTCAGGAATTGCCATTGCAGCAGGTGAATAAAAGAACAAAAGGACAGCACAACAATAAGTTAGCAGCCAAAACGACATTGTAAACAACAACTGAAAATAGTCCAAAACGGTAGCACATGAGAGTCAAAAGAGTGGTGGACTAGGCGACGTTTTGAGGGAGGATTTGAGAATTATAACAACGTTTAGGTTTTTAATTGGCAGCCCCCATCTCACGTACGGGGAGAAGCAAAGGACGCAGCTGAGCAGGAGATTTTGATGCACCAACAAAAACGTTTTCTGGCTGGGGGGAGACTGGACGCAGGCCGCAACACACACGCTGCAGCCAAGACTTTGACGCACGCGAGACCTGAGGCTGTACTCCTGTACTCCAAGACTGACGCACGTGGAGGACGCAGCTCTAAGGGGATGCACGCAGACAGGTACTTGAACGCACGCGAGGATCTCATGCTGGAAGACGCCGTACGCTGGGAGACTCATTCCAGACCTGGGTTTTTAGCGTTTTTGTTCAAGATTCACCAGAGTTCTTCACTCCTTACTCTTTTAATGTCTATTATCCCTGATTTGATATTTATTTTGTTGAACATGAACATGATTGAATAGATTTCTTGTTAGGTTTCAAAGATGGGATGTAGTTTTCGAATTCCTATATGATTTGATTCTGGATTTTATTCAATAAAATTGATTCGTGACTTTTGATTCTTATTTTGAGTATTATGGTGCTTGTTATATGTTAGGCCTCACATAATTTGTGATGAAATTATCGGTTGAAGAACTAAAAGGCGAACGGTAGTGGAAATTCAAAATTAAGAACTTGTAGGTTTAGACCTAGACATAGGCAAAAATCTGTGAGAGAAATTACCAATTAGATAAAAATCTTAATGGGTTTTAGTTAATTTCATGAACCATGATAGTCGGGATTGATTTTAACTATGATACTTCTTTAAAATCTCGATAGAGAATCATAGATAATTTAGATGTAGTTTTCTTCAAAGTCTATGGATTAAGATTATTGAATAAATCAGAAGAGAATAATAAGAAGTCGATCACAAAACTAAATTTAAAAATTATCTTTTAAATATCTGATTTATTCCTTACAGTCATAAATTGCACGGTTATTTTGTTTGTTTTAGAATTAGTTTTAGCAATTTGTTAATTAATTAATTTTTCAATAATCAATATTTAATGATCAGCCTAAATAATTGAATAGTTTTAGCCTAGTAATTATTCAGTAACTTCCTGTGGATCAATACTTTAACCTCCCTATTTATTTACATGATCCGTACTTGCGGGGGCTCGGACAATTTATAATATGCTTTAAGAAAGCTCATTCCCTATCATTCCACGTGAATATCACATTGCCAATAGTAAGTTTTAGATCACAGAACTTCGGCATTCATGTGAAATTAGACAATGACTAAGATTACTTGAAAACTACAAAGCAAGCAAGCTTCAGTCACACTAGTAGCACACAAACAACTTGGTTTCTAGAATCTGGATTGTCCATAACCGAATGAGAAAAGAGAATTCGGACTGGATCGTCACGAATGATGGTAGGAAAGGACTGAATACACAGCTTGCAAAGCAGTGATGAGCAGCAAGAAGACAGCAGCTAAAAATGATATTAATGCCCACGGACCGTTGAAGTAGTCATGTTTCAGTTTTGCCTTCCATAAATTCCATTTCCTACCACAGTAGTCGTTCACCTGTATATATACGTCTGAATACAATGGCGTTTGGTGGGCGCTGACATTGTCAAGAAGTCTATTGAACATGCTTGCTATCACTTCATCATCTCCCAACCAATTGTCAATAATTCCACTGCCACAAAGCAATTCCACATCTTTGTTAGAGTTTATAAGGCAATCCATGAACTTGGCATACTGAATGAAATGACATTTATAGTTTTTGTCGAGTAGCTCATAAGCAATTAGGTTTCTTAGCAGAGACTCTGTTCTGGCCCCAATTGTTAACTTCGGAATTTCCAAGACCCCATTTTCAAACTTTATATTGAATATAGTGTTTCTCTCTGAGTTGTTGCATCCCTCTGCATTTTTGAACTTGATTCCTGCTTCCTGGAGCCTTGTGGCACATGGTATGTGAGCTTTTGCATAACATTTTTTGCTTGTTTCATTTATAATTATTAACCACCAATTGATGTGCAATGGCGGAGAAGGAAGCCAATTGTCATGCATTAACTCCAACAAATGACGGACTGGGACTTTGGGAAAATTATGCTCTTCTCTTCGTTTGTAGCCCGGGCCCGGAAGTATCCTGAAGAACCGGAAGATCAGGTCCTCAAGGTTGTTCTCTTCGCCTGGTAATAAAGTCATATCAAACAACTTTTGTAATATGAAGAACGGAAGCTGATTCTCTAGTAAAAGTAAGTCGTGTGTCAGTGAATATAAAGTCATTTCCGATCTCAAAATGAGGTTGTCATCTTCAATGCTCATGTTTTCTGATAGACCCTTACGAATTAGCTCCACAATAAAACACCCATCAACCAGCATTGTTTCCAAGAAATCAGAAGTCGATATGTTTTCTACAAATCGTTCCTCGTAACTATTCTTAGCTATTTTGTATAATTCGCTAAGAGCCTCAACACACTTTACAATGCTACTATCGCCTCTTTGTTGAAGAAGAAGTTTGAGATAACAAAACTTGTGCTCTTCTATGGTAGCTAAATGATCTTTTCCTCGGTGGTATGGGCCGATTGAAATTATGTCAGGTTCATAGGCTTCCCTCTTAACTCTTCGCAGCTGATTAGGCACTTTTAGTAAAATTCGCTCTGATGGTGTTGAAGGAAAGTGATCGAGCACTTTCTTTGTAAGATTGACGACGATCTCGTTCATATGAGACAAGACTCTGTCTTCTCCATCTGATGATGTTAAAGGTGGGTGATTGAGCTCTTTCTCTATATGAGTGACGACGATCTCGTTCTTGTCAGACATGACTTTGTCTTCTACAGGGTCATAAACGCCTAAATTAAGATTAAGATGGTAACCCTCAAAAGGCAGCAGATTCAGTTCCAACAGAATTTAATAAGCTTGGAGACATAGCACCAGTCTATATTACTCAGTTTTAGGTGTAGGTATAGAAAAATTGAAGGGAAGAAGATTGGATCATCTAATAGGTATGAGGGAAGAAATCCCATACTTTTTGTCACCTTCCAAGATCAGGAGAATTTTGGAAAAACAGACAAAAACATATCAGTGATATATCAGAAGAGCTAATTAACGCAGAAGAGGCTGTCGTTTGACTCAAGGTTATGTAGCCACCAAAACTTGATCATCAATACATGTAAAAGAGTGTGATGAGAAACCTGGAAAATTCTAAAGCAGAAAGAAAGAAGAGTAACTTACCTTAAGACGTATATGTGATGAGAAACCTGGAAAATTCTAAAGCAGAAAGAAAGAAGAGTAACTTACCTTAAGATGTATCTTCATATATGGAGTTCGATTCTTTCCAGTCTCGCTCACTTCAAATCACTTCTGTGTAAATAAGGTTCATTACCAGACTATTTATGCTCGTTAACTATAACGAGTAGATCGTCTGTATTACAAAGCCGAGAGTGTCGTTCTCTTGTCAAAACAAACAGTATTGACAATACTGTATTGTTATGGGATGAAGTTCAAAACAAACATAGTATTATTATAATATTATGGAAGGTGGGAGGCATATTTTCAACTGTAGATGGATATATAATTATTGAAGACCTTCTCTAACGACCATTGACTTCATTAGTCCACGCACTACTTTGAACAGCTAAAAATGACTTGTCCATATGTTCATATAAACCAAATTACAAAATCTTGAATATATAATGTGTGGGAATTAATTTCTAATCCATACGTTTACAAAAATCATAATTTTTTACGTATTAAAATTTCAATGATGTTGACGATAAGTATTTAACAATCAAAAGCCTGATTTAATTCCTGCAAGCTCAAGGACATACCCGTTACGAGAATGTCGGCAAACGTAGGCATCTAGGCAGAAAACGAAGGACAATATTTGAGCGAATGGGGACATCGCTTTTGGTTGCTTTCTTTCTGGGGACAACGCTTTTACAAGTGGGGTTGTTCTTATTTCTTTCTCCTGTTGATCCTACAGTAGTCAGTGCTTGTTTTCCTTTGTGCTCTTCTCTGATTGGCTTCTTAGTATATATGATTCACTGCTGATTTCCTATTTTAGTGGTAGCTACTTTTTAGATTAATAGCGCTCTCGCTCTGATACTATTCGAAGTATTATTTCTTTTTTTTTATTTGCAGTAGTATCTCCTTTTTCGGTTTTATCTTCTTGATTCTCGATTTTTTTTCCTATTATTATTGTTTCGTTAGTTATTATTATTAATACTACTCTATTGTTATTCATTTCTTTTTATTTATTATTGTTAGTATTTTTTATTCATTATCTATTTGTTTGCATTATTATATCCGTAGATTCTATTTTTCTATTAGTAGTAGTCTCGTTGTACTATTCCTAATATTATTCTGCATTATTTTGTTTTAATCTTTTATTACTGTTATTACTTCTACTGTTATTTTTATATTTTCAATTCTTCTCCTTATTATTTTCTATTATTGCTATTATTATTTTAAAATTCCTATCTCTCTCTCTATATATATATATTTTAAATAATAATAAACAACAAAATTTTTCCAAAATTATAAAAGAAACTATCTATTTAAAGTGCTTCCGTTTGTATGCCTAGCAACCCAACATAGATTGTTAGTTGCAGATCTACATATTAAGGGCTGGAGGGCACAACGATTTACCGAGCGTTTTCGCAAAATCAGGTGGTGGAGACTACACGAGGACATGGTAAAACTTTTTAGGACTCAAGTTAGGAATAATACACCTTGGGTGGTGAGTGGGGATTCAAATCAGATGTGGCAGGGAGCGACCCTCGTGATAAGAGAGACCGCCACAAAACTTTTGGGGGTTTCTAAAAGATAGGGAGACGGACGAATGCCATCTTGGTTGTGGTCCGAAGCGGTCCAAAGGAAGGTAAAGCTGAAGAAGCGAGTTTTTAAAGATCTGTTGGAAAGTGCTACCGAGGAGGAGCGTGTTACAAACAGAGTTCGGTATAAATTGGCAAAACAAAGAGCGAAGAAGACTATCACAGTGGCTCGTGGAGAGGCTTCCGAGGATATGTACAGGGAGTTGGATACAGCCAGAGGAGCACAAAGAATTTTCAAGTTAGCCCGAGATAGGGCTCGAGCGACGGGAGATTTCAATCGCATTTGTTGTATCCGCGACCAAGCAGGACAGGTACTCACTGAGGCCAATACCATCAGACAGCGGTGGCAGAGATACTTTTATGGCCTTTATAACGACAACTTATTGGTTAACATAGAGCTAGGGGAACCCCCTGTGTTGAGGCAATATCCAGAAAGGAACCCATAGAGGAGCATCACTGGGGGAGAGATTACAAGGGTTCTCAAGGGAATGGGGAGCGGACAGGCAGAAGGGCCGGATGAGATCCCTATCGAGGTATGGAAACGACTGGGCACTGTCGGTACTACATGGTTAGCTCGGCTCTTTAATGTGATCCTCGAGTCAGTCGCGATGCCGGATGAATGGAGGTTGAGTAGGTTAATCCCCTTATAAAAGGCCAAAGGAGACATGCAACAATGCTACAATTTTAGAGGCATCAAATTATTAAGTCATACCATGAAGTTGTGGGAGAAGGTAATTGAAAGGAGAATCCGGAGAGTTGTTTCAATTTCGGATAATCAATTCGAATTTATGTCGGGTAGGTCCACAACAAAAGCTATTCATCTACTTAGAAGATTGTTGGAATGTTACAGAGAACGAAAACGGGACTTGCACATAGTTTTTGTTGATTTGGAGAAAGCATATGACAGGGTTCCTAGAGAACTCATGTGGAGGTGTTTGGCGGTAAAGGGCATTCCTAGCACTTATATCGAAGTGGTCAAGGATATGTACAAAGGAGCATTGACTAGTGTAAGGACGATCGGGGGTGACACGGAAGCATTTGCTATTGGTGTTGGACTACACCAAGGCTCGGCTTTAAGCCCTTTTTTGTTTACATTAGTGTTAGATGAACTCACTAAGCATATTCAAGGAGAGGTGCCGTGGTGTATGTTATTTGCAGACGATATAGTCGTGTGGATGAGACAAAGGAGGGGGTCAATGCCAAGTTGGAATGTTGAAGAGAAGTGTTGGAGTCGAAAGGTTTTCGAATGAGCAGGTCCAAGACGGAATATTTAGAGTGCACCTTTTCGGGTTGCCAGATGGTACATGAGGCGGAGGTAGCAATTGATACTGCTATTGTACCACAGAAATCGAGTTTCAGATACTTAGGATCCATCATCTAGAGCAATGGTAATATTGATAACGATATAGTACATCGTATCAAATTTGGGTGGGCCAAATGGCGGAGTGCGTTGGGCATCCTCTGTGATAAAAAAGTCCCTATCAGACTCAAAGGAAAGTTATATAGAATGGTGATTCGGCCAATCATGTTATATGGGGCGAAGTGTTGGCCTATTAAGCATAGACATATGCAACAGTTGTTGGTAGCTGAAATGCGAATGCTTAGGTGGATGTGATATTACCAACAGAGATAGGGTACGAAATAAGGTAGTGAGGGCCAGGCTACAAGTAGCTCGTATTAAAGACAAGTTGTGAGAGAAAAGGCTTCGGTGGTTTGGACATGTGAGTAGGATGCCTTGTGATGCTCCGGTCCATCGCGGCGAGCGGATTACCCTTAATGAATATAAAAGGAGGAGAGGGCGGCCTTATAAAACCTGGAGGGAGGTGATCAAGAGAGATCTGTCAGAGTTGGCACTCACCGCAGCAGTGGCTCGAATTAGAACGGCCTGGCTTGATAGGATAAGGGTAAACGACATGCCTTAGATTTTTTTGTTTTTGTTTTGTTTTGTTTTGTTTTTAGGTCTATGGGAATCTTCCTTCACTGGACATGTAACACTGTAGACATGTTGCACACTCAAGGCACTGCTCAGGAAAGACGTATAGCGCGGATGGCAACGAGTAAAGCTGGTCTTAGCAAGGCAAAAGGTAATAGCAGATTATGACAACATCAGGTATATATATTTCAATGTATTACCCATCTTTACTAATTTTATTCATTGTAACCTACATCTTGGTTATCATGTCACATATGCATGTGGGCCTACTGGAAATAGCCTCTCTACACTGTAAGGATAGGCTGCGTACTATCAGGCCCCCAGACCTTGCTACAATGCGGGAATTCGGGGTATGATGATGATGATGATGGCTAAAAAAATGAACCGATCACTTATAAATTATACAGTATATATTGTTAAATTATTTTATAATTTTTCAAATTTTCAAAAAATATTTTAATAAATTTAAAAATTAATCGAAACAATATACAATATTTATTTAATTTATATATTTATTTTCATTTAACATTTAAATAGAATATTTGTATATTAATAAATTATAATATTGTTAGTATGCCAGTTTTCATCTTTTTTGTAAAGTCGACCCTTGGGGAATCAGTTGCATTTATTTTTTGATTTCCCCATGAATCGTATGTTTGTAACAATAAGAACAAAATTTTCTCGATCCCAACCAACTAGGCGTATTGTGTCGATTTTTTTAGTAATGTATCTGGAAATACCTGTTGACTTCTTATTAACACTTGTTCGATCACAACTGGCACATTCCAAAATTACCCTTACTCAGTTCTCTTTACCCCTAGCCAGGAACCTCCTTTTGATTTTTTATTCATTCAACTATTTTATTTTCCGAGTCGAATCCAAGAAACAAAGGAAGGAAAAAATTCAAAGTTGCTAACTCGAAAGCAAATTATGAAAGATTTCGTAGCAACCAATTGTAGCCAATATAGTAATAAACGAATAAAATGAGTATTAAATTGGATTTAGATTATATTCAACTATATTTCAATTAGAAGTATAGATTCAAATCACAGGACAATATTTCATTTAAACATTTTGTATGATATTGTTGTCCTAGTCTTATTTCCCCTTCCGTTCTCTGAATTTATAATTTATATAATTTAAATTTTCTTTTAGGAGCGAATTTATTTAAAGAATGAGGACGTGTTCCCAGTTTCACCGAGTTTGAATCCATTTTCTATTGTTTCTCTTTCTAAGTTTTTCTAATTCAAAAAAAAGGGAACGTCAGCGCATCTAGGAAAAAATGATTGATCTCTATTAATAGACTCACTAAAGACCCGAACCATAAAGTACTTATTACTGGCGCCACGAATAGATATGTTTTTAGATCTCACATTTCGAATCCTCATTCTTTATTTCCTTATTGTAATAAATAATACTTATTATAATACATTTATTGTATTACATACTTCAATAGATATATGATTAGATATATATGTAGTTAATGACCACTCATATTTGTTTTGAACGTGAAATCCCTAATTCAAATTGAAACGTATAATGATTTGATTGATAAGTTTCTTTTTAGGTAATATATAATTATGTTTAGTTAATATATAATTATAAGAATTATTATTATTATTTATATGGATATGGATATGAGATTAAGAAAAAGAAATAGGAACATAAGTTGCATATATCAATAGAGAAAATGAAATAAGCATGTGGAAAAACAAGACAAGAATTCTCTACAATGACATTGTAAATCAATTGAAAGGGATGTAGCACAGCTTGGTAGCGCGTTTGTTTTGGCTACAAAATGTCACGGGCTCAAATCCTGTCATCCCTATCTATTACTGATGATGCGGTTCCACAAGTTCACGGGTCTCAAGTAATACAGTATAATATCGTCCCATATGGGAGCAATTGTGTAAGTACTAGGCTTGGATCACTCAATTAATTGGACTAGCGATTGTGTAAAAATGGGGAAATAAAATAAGAAAATTAACTAGCAAAAAAATAACGAAATTAAGATAAAGAAAATTTGCGAATATTTCTAGGCATTGATTCGAATGGAATGTGGTAAGCTTCAAGGATGGCTCCACTTTTATCGCTTTTTATGGACTTTACCTGGATCAATTTATGAGGCGAATTTGGGCTGATAGACGGTTAAGCCTACAGTTTCTTAGATCCTTTTTCAAGGTATCAAAGGAGTATTACACAATAATCCTAGTCTACTATCGTAAACTAGCAATTAAGCATAACCCATTAAGTTCTTTGCTAACCTGGTTTTTGTTCTCTCATAAATTTAGTTTATGTCTAAATCTGAAACTTATATGATCCCTGTTTGGAGTTCCGTTATCAATTTTCACCTATCGATTCTTCAATTAACAACTAACGTCAAGTAATGGTTGGCC
>JANZLX010000002.1:29737728-29750731 GCA_025531955.1 Erythroxylum orinocense
TTAAACTTAATTTATATCCAAAGTACATTTAATATTTTATTATCATTAAAAATAAGTATATAATTATTCTTAAAGTTAACAACTATTCAGTAAAATAAATAAAATTAAGAAATAAAAACAAGAATGAATACCTTATTTTAATGCTCAGTTGGAGAGGTCATTTGGATTGTAAGTTGTAACAGTGCAACCAAGTCAAGTGTGTGACTTAGACAGCTCAACGATTACCCCGTTACAGCTAAAAAGTTGCGTTTATGCTCTAATGTGTCAATCAATCAAATGTTTTCAGTATTAAATTTAGGGGCCATATCCCAAAATAAGCTACCTACGGACTTGTAGCATTGTAATGTTCAAATTGTATCACTCACCTGCTAATTAAATTGCACAGTTTGAGACTTTGAAGTTGCATCAGGGTGATGGTGTCCACTCTCCAACCTCTTTGGAGTCTCGAAATGCTCCATATGCGTAAGAACGTCGTGGTTCATAGAGAATGGCACGGGCAGAGTAACAGAAGCAATTAAAATAGATCTCTAGTTAAAGAGAGGGCTCCAGGGCACGTTGGTCTTGATTTTAACATTCAAAACACATGGATTAATGGTGTCCCAGAGACGGGCATATATAACAGAAATGCTATATAATACAACCAGGATATTTTGTCCTAAAAGCCCAGGGCATAAATCCTCATCTCCTTTCACTAAAAAGGGCTGCACATGTATCAACTTGATTCGTCGGCTCCTAGCAAGAGGAGTAATTATTGAGCAGGGTAGTGTTACAATAATAATATGTTGTATTTTAACACATAATATTATAAAATTTATAATGAATAATTTTACTACTGTTCCTTCCTACATAAAGTATAGTAATTGGGATCCAAATCTTGGCCTGCACATTTAACATGCATGTGACTCTAGCTGCATCCACGTATGTTCCCAAATGGTCTCAACAGTACCTGAACAGTAGTTATGGTCCCTTAGTAATCGGGGGCCCTGTTTTAGACACGGTGTGGTGTGGACAGCAATTGAAAGATAGAGACAAAAAACGCTCAGGTTCAAACGTTTCCTGATACGCTATGTCTATTGGTGTGGATTGAACCATGTCTCCTTCATTTTTTCCATTGCAATACTCACTCTCAAAAAGAAATTATCATTTGGTTCTCATTCTTCCAAGCCACCATAAAAGGGAAAACTTATCCTTTCCTATGTGCTGCAAATTAGTATAGTGATTATTGATTAGATATCAATACTATTTTCGCATCACCAACAAATACAACTTTTAGATGCGTGATCATTCTTTATTGTAATTAGGAGTCAGGAGCTGGAGATTCATCGTTATCTTCTGTTCACAAGCATATCACAGATGTTATTAATTGCTATGATTCTTAGACCAAAAAGGAAAGGTTCAAAGTTTATTCCATATCACGCAATTGGATAACTAATTAATTATTGGTGGTCTTTTCTTCTACTATAAAGTATCTCTCTCAGTTCCATCTTTATACACTACACAGACAACTCTATTTCCCTCCCTCCCTTTTGCACAGACACACACAAGTGAGTGTCCCTCCCTGGCAAGTTCTTCACTATTTTCCATATCATGTCTATTCCCATCCTTTTGTTTCGCACTTGATGCGTATTTACTTCATTACAAACTACAGCCGCTTGCCTGAAACTCTTGAAAACTTTTGGGACAGTCGCTTTTCGTCCTATATACTACATTTGATATGCATGATTCACTTTTCTTTTCCCTGTATTCTTGTCTTAATCTTTTTTGTTGCTTTCATTAATTCTATACACTACATTTGATATGCATGATTCCTTTTCTTTCCTGTATTCTTGTCTTAATTTTTTTCTGCTGCTTTAATTCATTTGTTTTTCTCTTCAACGTAGAGAAGATGAATGTCGCCTCGTTCCTCTTCTTTCTTACTTGAGAACTACTGGTAGAAATTGACATTTCCGTGTATTGCCGTGCAAGTAATTGCATTACTCCTAGATGCAGTCTGAGTCGGCTAGTTTTTAAGCTGTTTCACACTTTATTACTTAAACTTGTTCTGTATATTCTTGGGGTTCAACCATCATCACTTAACTTGCTGAAATTAACTTGGCTTTCTAATTTACCTTGTTTTTCTACAGCGAGCTATATAACATTGTTAGTAACAGATTATTATGTTGATATTGCAGAAAGGTTCAAGTCCAGGCTTGCTGCAGGGAAGCCCCAAAATGGTGGAGGCTAATAATTGCATGGAGAAAATTTAATCCGGTAAGGGAGTCAAATATAACCCCTTGTGGTTTCAATTATTATGGTTATGCACAAATTTTGAGTTTTTTTCCTTGGTTGGTATGATTGGAAAATAAGAAAAAAAAATTGCGTAATAGATAATATTTTAATACTAATCTCCAACAACATTTCGATGTTTAAAGAAGAATCTTGAATTTGGAGTACTGTTAATCATGCCGTTCATAATAATTTCTTCTCTGAAATAACAACAACATCCAGCTCAAATACCTAATGCAACGGAATATTTTAGAGATGTTCACACACAATACAACAAGGATGTGTGTGGGGGTTTCAAGAGTGGCCAAAGCTCTTTCCAGACACATGACGTTAGCCAAGATAAACTGTAGCTTATATTCATCTGGTTCACACTTCCAGTCTACATTTCTCTTCAGTATAAATTTAGAATAAAAAGAAAGAAATAAAAATGATGTTTACCAAGATTTTATCTACTGTTGTTTAATAATTAAGTGGCATATAAACCACTAGTCAGTTTACACTCATTTAAAGAGTTTTATATAATGTTGATTATTATATGTTAGTCAAAAAGAGGGTAATGGTTGACCAACAGGACATATACAACTTTCTGCTTGGACTTGCATTTAATTTTCTATTATAAACAGAACATTCTTCATTTCATTAGTCAAATAGTGATGGGTTATTACCGATCGTAGCGCAATATTGAAAAATTATATAACGTCTTTTAAATGTTTATAGCAACTTTAAGTGAACACTATATGCTAATAATTCTACTTAGGGGATAATTAAAATTGCCAAAGGGTAAAATTTTGACATTAATAGTGAATTAGCATTGAATATCAATTTTTATTAAGTCATAAATTGTACATTGAAATTTATTTTAAGTAATTAATTGTAAAAGAAAATTAAAACATATTAAAATTCATCTAGTTAAATTTTCGTGGCAACCCATTATGAAACTGATGGAATGTGCTTTTAAAGTTAATATATTGCGTTATTTTATACCAACAACTATTTTTGAAACTAATTTCAATACATAACTATTTGACTGTTTGATACTTCGGTATCTACATGAAACGGATGCCGTAGGAAAAGTCTTCTTTTCATGCATGTTACCTGTGCAGATAATTGAAGAAACACATGATTATTTAAGCTTTAATAGCCAGTAAACTTTTGATGGGTGAGATTTTAGGTGCCTGCATCAAATGGATATGGTAAAAACTTCTTTTCACCGTATATATATACGGCATAGAAAAAATGTTTGGATGCCAATGAATTAACTGTTGTCAAACTTTTTTAAAGAAATTTATTTTAGTATTGATTATTTTATTTTTATTTTTATTTTATTTAAACTTCTTAAAATTACACAACTCAATATAAAAAAATTATCTTCATTTATACTTTATCAGTAACACTAACGAAACACGTAAAAATTTACATTTATAAGAGATTATGTGAAATCTTCTTATATAATATTTGAGTATCAAAAGTGACTGTACTTTGAATACATAGTCATTAATGTATTTGATGTTGGAGGTTGAAACATCATACTTAGAAAGATGAAAAATTATATAACCTTGTCAAATATTACGTGATTCATTTGTTATATCAAGAAAATATTATTAAAATTGAATTATCTAATTTTAAATATTTGATCACTTAATTAAAATTATCTCTTAAATTAAAAAGATTTTTAAAAAATTCTAATTAATCATTAAAAAATATATTTTAGTGTACTCTAACGATAGAACATCTGTGCCACTTACACAGAAAAACAAAATGTAAGAGAAACAAAAAGAAGAATACGGAGGAAATTACATGGATAACAAAAACATTAGCATTTGGCAAGGAATATAACAACTAAGTGACTCCTATAAAATTAAAAGGATTGCCTTTTTTTTTTTAATTTTTGATTGAGTGACTAATATTTTAAAATCTCAATACTTTTAATAATTTACTGATCTGAGAAATTAAATCGTTATTATTTATATTATTTAAGTATTACTTGAAAAAGTTATATCTATTTTAAGTTAGTTATGACTATTAGTTTTTGAAATAAGCATCTACATAATGTAGATGAACAATAAATCAATAAATTAATACTAACAGAATTAATATTTTAAACTAAAATCTTAAGATTTTAAAAGATCAATTATTGAATTGAACATAAGATTAAAAAATATAAAACTTTAATTTTGTTCTCTCTCATTGGACTGTAGTGTCTAATATGGCCAATACAGGTGTATGTGGGCGAATGCTTATATGAATAGTACTGTATTAACAATATTAGGTCTTACTAAAATAAATATTTCTTTTTCCCACCTCAGTCAGTAAAATAATTTAAATAACGCATTAAAACTTCTTCACATACTCTAGATTTCTTATATTAATGTGGTAAACAAGTTAAAAAAGAAATCAGAATCATGCAAAAATGGGGGAGTGATCGTGTAGTTCTAGGCCAACAGACATGTAATCAAGTTTTGTCTACAAAGTCCAATTCCTGTGAAACAGAAGACCATAAGGTTTTCATCGACATTAAGAAAGTAAAAACAAAGGCAGAAATAGGAAAGAAAAGATTAAAAATTATAACTTGTTAATTATAACTTGTTCGTCTTGAGTCCCTCTCGTACCCCCGTCCGTCAAATTCTCCGTCTCTCACTGTCTCAAAATCTTTTACTTCTGTATTATTTTTGCCCTTCAGTTTTCTTGTCCAAGCTCTAGTACGCCTGTTCTTGATCATCATCAACTTTCAGCCTCTGATGAGCATGGATAGCACCGACCCACCTTTCAACGAAACTTACAAGAAACTTTTGGGTAAAACCCTCAGGGAACCTGATAACCAGCTTGGGATGAGCAGTGTCAATAAGCTAGGCGTTGTCGAGGAATGCGAGCTGCCACTGATTGATCTTGGTCGTTTGAGTTTGGAGGAACTTGAAGAAAGAGAGAAGTGCAAGCTAGAAATAGCTAGGGCTTCGCAGGAGTGGGGTTTCTTTCAGGTGGTAAATCATGGGATTTCAAGTGAGATTCTGGAAAAAGTGAGGAGAGAGCAAGCGAAGGTGTTTAAGCAGCCTTTTTATAGGAAAAGCAGGGAAGAGTCGTTGAGTTTCTCAGCTGGTACTTATCGTTGGGGCACACCCACGGCCACTTGTCTCAGGCAGTTTTCTTGGTCTGAAGCTTTCCATATTCCCATGACAGATATATCTGCTTCCAATAATTCCAATAGTCTCAGGTAACATTTATTTTCGTTATGCTTCATATGTTTGTCATTAATGTGAACTAGAAAAATTAGGCAGAGTTAAACATGCCAAAAAGAGGAAATAGGAGGTAATAAAACTTTGAACCCAATGGTAAGTTGTAGATGATTGCTCATTGCGGGCTGATTATCACATGTTTATATTCAAACGCATGGAAGTGACTATAACTTTCTTCAGTGCATGGGTATAAAGTCATAAGTATAGGTGGACGTGGTTATAACTAATTAATTAGTAACAATTAGAACAAGTTCTAATCTCCAAACCTAATTAGGTTGGGTCTTATTTTTTGAAGAAACTAGTAAAATAGTTAGTTCTCTTGGAGAAAAGAAAAACTTTCTTTTAAGGGAGAGACATTCTTCAGGATTGCTTATAACACAGATAACTTATAAATTACCCTGTACAGATCATCTCCCTAATTATGTTATTCTATGTCCGTCTTATTTGGTAAGTATAAATGGATCACAAACAGAAAGAGATTAGATAGATGGATCAGAAACAGAACCGGGTGTAGAAAACGAGTCCAAATTTTTTGTCCAATTTTATTCTGTTTTATTCTATCTCATGAAATCTCAGTCATTTATTTTGCGGGCTTTACGCGAGTCTCATGTGGGACCCACATAAATAAATAACTGAGATTTATTAGATATAATAAGGCACCATAATATTAGACAGATGATCTGAACTCGTAGAAAAATCTCATCTTTTAAAAACATCACGTCAGTAAACGTACCCTTCACTTGCATGCATGTAACATGTACCGGCATAGTCTGGTTGGGTACGCTCAATCCAGAGAAGCCAGAGAAGGGAGTGTGATGCGCCAGCGCCACATTTTAATCACGTGAACCAGTGTCACCAGTTTTATGTGCAGGACGCCAGACTAACCCAGTCTGCTCACAAGGCCTCCGATGCCAATCTGGGTCCCCTTTTCTTCTCAATACCATACTTGTTTTGCCCCTCCCCCATTGGTTGGGTGTAAAACTTTTATCCATTTGAAACGCTAACATAGCCTTTTTAATTATATTTTGGACTACTAAGTAACTTTTTATAAAAAGATATTTTTAAATAATTTAATCTTAAACTTTTATTTAATAAAATACTTAAAAATGTTAAGAAGTTAATTGAACATTTTATATATAGGACCTTTTTGTATTTCATAATAACCATGATTCTTTGTACTCAATCAAGTATAATTAATTTGGTTTAGATGACACAAAAGTAAGAATCTGAATTTCAGTGACTATTTATTTTACATTAGAAAACATGACATACAAGTAGCATGGACTTTACTGGGCTATTAAGTTATAAACTCGACATTTCACCAGCACATCTTGTTGGTTGATTCTAATATTTGAATTATGATAGTAAACGATCGTGAGAATCAATGCCTAAATCTGTTGCTTTTCTCTTTTTGTTGAAAATTATATGCAGTTCATCGATGGAACAATTTGCTACAATAGTTGCCAATCTAGCACAAAATTTAGCTGAGATATTGATGGAGAAATTGGGCAGGAAATCGAGTTTCTTCAGAGAAAATTGCTTGCCAAGCACTTGCTACCTTCGACTCAACAGATATCCACCGTGCCCTGTTCCTTCACAAGTATTTGGACTCATGCCTCACACTGATAGTGACTTCCTCACTATTTTGCATCAAGATCAAGTTGGTGGGTTGCAATTAGTGAAGAACGGACGATGGTTTGCTGTTAAACCCAATTCTGAAGCTCTTATCATCAACATCGGCGACTTATTCCAGGCACGTTTATTAGACTTGTTATTAGCTTATGCGTCCTTTATGGTCTCAATTAATGTTCACCAGACTTGCTCGTACAACGAAAGCTATTATCCTTTTATTAAAATATGGACTAAAGCATATCTTGGACACAAATTCCCCTGAAAAACTATGTTAAAGTGGATATGTATGTTATGGATTTGTCTACTTTAATCATGGTGTTGTGTCATGACTAGTAATCCTATTTAAAAACTTCAGGCGTGGAGCAACGACGTGTATAAGAGTGTAGGACACAGGGTGGTGACCAACCCGCTAGTGGAGAGATTTTCAACGGCATACTTCTTCTGCCCGTCGTGTGATACAGAGATAGAGAGCGGGTGTGAGTCTTCAGTTTATAAGAAGTTTAGCTTTAGGGAATACAGAGAACAAGTTCAGGAAGATGTTAAAAACTTCGGTTACAAAATAGGACTTCCTAGGTTTCGTGTTTGAGACAAGAAGCTATTACACAATATATAAACAGCTTCCGCTCTAGTAGAAAAGGATGTATATTGCGATTAGTATATATATATATATACACCGTAAGGCCCCAGAATTTCACTGAAACGACTTTGTTAACATTACACCGTACCTTACATTTAATCTCAAGTGGCATGCTTATTAACTATACAAAAACAATGATAGCCTTCTTTTGGTACATCTTAAAAATGTTTTCAATTATGGACTCAAGAACAACTTGAACTTATATTAATTGAGAAAATGCAGAAATATACTTATTTGTTATCTATTGAACGATGAATAAGCTACTGAACAGCTTGAATAAGTTCCTCATAGTATGAACAAACTCCAAAAACTTTTGCTTAATCTTTATGAAAGTTATATATCTTTCTGCCCTTAATATCTTTCTACATTTTTCTTAACGCGTTAGTCTTTTAATGAGTTAGAGAAACTAAATGTCCACGAACTTACTCAAGCAAACGACAAGAGACTTTGATAGTTATTTATAGTATCCTTATTAGGCCTCCTCATTATAGGTCGATGATCGTCGAATACGCAAAAAACTAAAATCTATGTATAACTAAATTTATAGTAGTGGTGAGTAGGTATCGTATTAACAAAGAGTATATGTGTAGCTTTTGTAATGAAAGAATTGACGTTTAAGATAGGGGGCTTGGTTGGAATCAATAAGAGAACAAAGTAAAATTTAAATAATAAAAAATCAAATTAAAAGCATAAAAGTGAGAAAAATTGATGAATAAGTTTGGAATCCAGTTCTTTGATCAATTTTAGCCTACACAGAAATAAACATACTTCATCATCTTCTTGATTTCACACATCTCTTAGAAGCTATAAATCGTAGGTTAACAATAAGTTCTGTTAACTTTGGTTTTTTCTTAGGCTTTGTTTAATCGAAATAAGCTCTTTAACTAAATCTAGCTATCGAACAACTCAAAATAAGCTCTCTAAATTTAATAAGGCATTTGCAATATAAACTAAGAAAACAAACAAATAATCTAGGCAATAACTATACAAGCTTGGGTCATTTCATCTATGTTATGTTATCCTTAATGATTCAAAACTACACAAATGAATTGAAAACATAACTATTATATAGTGTATTCAAGATTTTGGAAAAGGGTTTATATAAAAACAATCCAATGAGAGCTTTCAAATCATTCTTACAAAAAAACGCAAATCAATAAGCAAATAATAACATAAATAAACTCCAAAGAGAAAGCGAGTCAACAATACACAATGAAGAGATGCTCAATTGTGATCTTCAACTACGATTCCCTTTCAAACCAGAAGGAAGAATGATTAGCCCTCCATAGATCTCAAAGAATTCTGAGCTCTATAGCCTTTCATGTTCCAAAAATGATTCATGCCTTCTTTGGTTGCTCACATGTCTATTTATCTGAAAACTAGGTTTTTGTGGCCACGTATCAAACCATACATCACGTTAATGCCACTTTAGTAATTATGCACGACAACACAAGTGGATACACGACTGTGCATCTTATAGGTCATGTTGAATTCTTCATTTTCTTGCATTTTCTTATCCCACCTTCACTATAATCCATCTCCTTCTTGTTCTGTAAAGACAAATGAGTTTGAACACCAAGAGGATGACTCAAGTATTGTGCTGTTATCTTATTTTAGTTCTTGTGTTTGCAACTTATACCTAAAACTAAATGTGAACCAAAATATGTATCTTAAGCAATTCATTGCAATAATCACTAAATGTTATGGAGTAAATGTATAATCAATTAAGCACACATCAAGTCCTCCCACACTTAGCTTTTGACCATCTTTAGGAAAAACAAGAAAAATCAAAGTCACAAACCAAAACACTTCTACATTTTCCATATTTCATAAGAATTTATAGTCATAAGAAAAGAGGAATAACTTTCAAAACCATGGTAAGAACTAAACATTAAATACTTTTACTTATAATCAATCAACAACCATTACGTTTAAAAATTGAGCAATCTAGGGGTAGACTTTAACTAGATGTGTTTAAGACTAAGATAGATTAATAGGAACACTCAAACACTAGTCATAATTAAGACATTTCACGACCTTGAATATCATTTCATTTCTCCACTACTAGGTGCTGTGAGCAAGGCTACATATGACGGATATATCGATAGGCATCGAGATCAACGAGGCGTTAATCAAGACTTGATGTTGTCTCCTAGCCCCGCAAGTCGGAATAGGCTTAGAAGATTCAAGGTCGTGTTAAATTCATTCATGGTTCGCGTGGTTGATGAAGGACTCCAAAAGAATCAAAATCCTCACTCACAGCTTTATTTTGTTAGTTTGAGTCAAGTTTTGGGCCCGAACAACCCTTCAAATGTGCTCATGCTAGGCGTGTACGCCAGCACCTAGCAGCCCCAGGCACGCACCCCAGCACCCAGTAGGCCAGACGCCAGGCACATACGCCAGCACCCAGTAGCCCAGTGTGCTAGGGGCACAGACAGGCCAGACGCGCGCCGGACCAGGCACACTGCTTGACCTCTTTTGCTTTGGGTTGTTTTCCTACTGTTTTTAGGATGATTTAGACATTATTATTTTACCTAATTGGGTCAGGGATGTTGGCCCAATTTCAAATTATTTTGGCAACTATAAATAGTTGCCTTGACATTATTTTAAGGTAACACACTTTGATAATTTAAGAGCTTTGTGAGGAGTTTTCTTCATGTTCTTGTTGTTCCACGAACTATAACTCTACTTATCAATTAATCTCAATTGTGGTGTATTGTTTTGGTTCAATTTTCTTAGTTTATTACTTGGTCTAGGTTGCTTAGACAATAACGATCCTTGAGGTCTAGAAAAGTATCGAAAACCTTACATATCTAATTTGTTTAAAGGTTGCCGCATTATATCAAGATTAATCTCCTTTTGCGTGCATCATCTTTGGTATCAGAGCATTGGGTGTTTAGTGAAGATTCCATTCTACTCCAATAAACAAACTGTTGGACCCCATTTCCATAGCCCAACATCCGGAGTCATAAACCTTGTGCTTATTACCCTGTAGGGTCATTAGCCATCATTCCACAAGGGTGGTGTGCCCACACCAGTCAATCACCAAAATTACAACTTGACTTCTTCAAAGAAATTTTTGCTTTAAGTCTCTAGTTTGTTTTGAAATAAGAATCATCTTAATCATAGCTCTATAGATCAAGATATGCTTAAAAATCCTAATTGTGTTCATACCCCAATCATGCTCTCCTAACTGACCACTCACTTTCTCTCCATCAATTTAAAATCAATTTCAAAAGATACAACTTTTTATCGAGACATGTGTTAGGAATCTATTGGTTCAAGAATCACTTCATTTGGAGGTTGGATGAGGAAGTTATGCCCGAAAGAATCAAAGATGTTTATACCCTTAATCAATTTGTACCTATCTTGGCGCGATTGCCATAACTTTCAAAATAGATGTCAGATTGAGTTCGTTTTTGGACTATTTAAAAGAAGACTTCTAGCTCTACAAATTTGTGAGATAATGAAATTAGATTCTACATCTAAAAGGGTCAAAAATGTAATTTCCTGAAGCTGTCTCGTGAATGTCTACATTGTCGGGGTTGGGAGCCATTTTTGGCCCGAGAAGGTTCATTTAACGGACATAATGTCCGTTAAACAGACATTGGTAAGGCTAGGGGCCATTTTTGAACTAAGAAGGTCCATTAAACGGACCAAATGTCCGTCTAACGGACATAAGGGTTCCCCAAACCCCTCCAAAGCCTCTCTAATGTTTCCTACTTCTAATCTAACACCATATTCACTCATAATCTCCCCAAATTCAACTCTTCTAGTGCAAAATCACGTCATATCAATTCAAACACCAAATTTATCTCATAAAACTCTAATTCTTAACCCATTTGGTTCATCAAAACCATAATTTCCTATCATTTACCATAGTTGTCCTATACACAAATTTTATGCTGCATTATAACTTGTAATAATCATATCTTGTCACTTCGATATCCAAAATTTACAAACTTTATATCGTTGGAAAGCTAGAAAGATCATCTACAACTTCTAAGGAGACAAATTTTACCAGTAATACCTAGATTATTCCAAATTCTCCCTTGAATTCAGAATACAATTCTTACCCTTATGAAAATTTGAAAATAGCAATGTAAAGATTTGAAAAGCCATAAACAACCATAATGCATATGTATTTTATTTGCATCAAAATAGGAGTTTTTATAATGCTTTAGTGGGAATTTCAAGCCACCTTACAACATAATCCAAAATACAAACTTTACAAAGGCAATAATATCTCAAAATGCAACTAAAGCCTTGTTTTACAAAATCTAACTTCGAAAAGACAAAATGTGCAAATTGGAGTGATGCCTTGACGCTCAACTCAATCACTCGATATCTTGCTCATCGCCTGTGGATGGGAAGGAGTAGGGTGAACTTAACGCTCGTGGGTGACAGTTTTATAACTGGTAATAAGCAAAAATCATTGAAAACCTTCATGATCATAGATAATTTCTCATTGAATCGTAAAACACAAACTTTTTGACGTATCAAGCCAATTCACAAATCACATAAGTCATACATCCATCAAACTTGCCAATACATCATAACCAATAAAACACATCAAAATAAATTAAACACATCAGAATGGTTCGGGTGGATTCGTAACAGAACGTACTACACATTTCCCATAGGGGTCCTATATAGCCGTGAACAAAACGTACTATCACAACTCCACAAAGTGGTCTTGCATAGCCGTGAACTTATGAGAGTCCGCAAGAGAGCTCCATGCCGCTAGCGGACAGGCGGAAGAGACTTTTTTAATCAAGTGCACTTGACAGACAGAACAGACCACCACAAACACACATAACATGTAATTCATAAACTTGAAACATGTTGCCCATATGGCACATTTTTTGGAAACTTGATTTCATGAGCATGACATATGTCATATGCATTTCTATCATCATTTCACAATTCATCAACCAAAATCCCATACCAATCATATAACCATTTCTCAAATCATCTTGTTGGGTCCGGCCCTGAGGCCGATGGGCTTAGATCCCCAGGTCCGGCGGGCTTAGATCCCCTACCGGTCTCCCCAAACTTAATCGGTATTGTCCTCTTTGGTCAAAGGTGAGGCCACGCCTCGAACCCAAGACCTTAAGATTTTGTTGTTATCTAGCAACACGCCTCTCACCATTGAGCCATTGGGCTCAATGGTAAGAGGCGTGCTTGTAAAAGCAACAAAACCTTGAGGTCTTGGGTTCGAGTCGTGGCCTCACCCTTG
>JANZLX010000002.1:29767128-29778539 GCA_025531955.1 Erythroxylum orinocense
CTAACAAATTGCATAAAGCATAAGCTCATCGTAAGGGACTAATTTAAACACAAAAATCATGAATTAAGAGTCAAAAAAGTACATTAACAACCATGAAAGTGTAGCCAATTTATATGATAAACTTGGGGTCAATCACAAATTCTCATCGGACTTTAGTCCGGCGTTCAGATATCACATTTAAAAGCACTTATTTCATCATGTTCACATACAAGTAGCATTTCAATATCTCATTCATGTATCATAATCATCAGACCTTCATTGTTTGAAAACAACATAATCAAATCGCATCATTCTATAATTCAAACATAATAAAATCAAACAGTTAATTAAGTGAGACCGTTTAGGTTACTCACAGTACGCTTTAGATTAACTTTTGCTTCCACGTTCTTGAAACGTCTTAATGCCAACGTTTATACTGCACATCATAATTACGCAATATACATATTTTACACACATTAATAATTGCACAATTATAAGCAGTCATTTATGCTCAAATGTGTATATGGACTATGTACAATGCATGCTCAATGACAATCCCAAGTATATTATCAAATTTCACATCTTATCAAAATTCTCATTTTATAACTCAATTACTCATCATTTCATTGATAGCATTGTTTGCTCTTATTATCAAATTCTCATTCACTTTAACTTGAAACACTTTACTCCTCTTCTTTGACTCACAATCTCAATATTGTGAATATCTTTATTTCCAAACAAACTCATGCCTTTGGTACTTTGATATCAACAATCCATTCACTAATGTTATTCCAAAATTATAAGATTACACATTATCCAAACTCTCCTTTCTTCTTATAGATTTTTCTACAATTGTCCCTAACCTTCATGTCTATTTTCCATGAACATTCTGACAAATAAGATGAAGTAATTTGATCATACTCTCTTAAATGTCTTTCTCTAACTATTTTCTAAACAATCTTTCTCATCTCTGACCATCATCTTACAACTATTCTTCAACTCTAATTTCATTCTTTTGGTCACCTATAAAGATCTCAAAACCCACGTATATACATACATACACTATGAAAAGAAAAAATAGAGCATATATTTCTCTATCAACTTTCCATATCTATGTACTTTTTCATGTATATTTTTATGGTTCTTTCAAGCTCAAAATCATTTCTACGCTATCTAATCACAGGATAGTCATCAAATACAAATTAACATCATATCCAGATTTTTCATCCTATTTGTACAGTGTTCATGAAGAACGACCATTTTTCTTCATACTCATGCAAGGACAAATAAATCACCATGTTTGTTTCATAAAACCACAACTCTAAAGGATTAACAAGATACTCACTTGATAAAGCTCTAAAATCTTCAAAACTCCAAGAAACCCTAACTCTCATAGACCCTCTTACATCATCTTGACGGTAGTTTAGGTTAGGTTTTTCTTGAGGTAAAAAGGAAGGGATAACGAATTTGGGGTAGCAAAAGGTAGATGAAAGCAAGATATAACTTTAGTGAAGGTTTCGATGAATCAAAAGTCCACGAAGGAAAAAGCTTGCAAAAGATAGTTTTGAAGAAAGGACTGAGTAAAAAAGTAACTTAGTCTTTCAAGTATAAAAGGAACGTGAAATAGGTCTTTTAAGTCAAGAAGACTTCACTTCTTCTATTGATGTTGATGAAAGTCAAATAATAATAATACTAGAAGTGTGTGAACTGTTTTGATGAAATTGTTAAGTGTGCAAATAAATATATGTGGCACAATTCATTAAATCAAGACGATGCTTAAGTAAAAGCTGAATAAGATGAAGCGTAAAAAATGGATAAGATTAAATGATTAAGTCTGAGACAGATCAGACGAAGTGATTAAGTCTTAGATGTATCAGACAGATCAAGTCTCAGACGGATAGTCTCAGACGGATCAAGTCTCAGATGGATAGTTTCAGACATATCAGATGGAGTAGACACATCTAAGCAAGAGGCAGATGAAGTAGGCGCTTCTAAGCAAGATGCAGACGAATTAGACGTATCTAAGCAAGACATAGATGAAGTAGGTGCATCTAAGCAAGACGTAGACGAAGTAGACGCATCTAAGCAAGGTAATGAAATCAGACGGAGTAGATGCATCTAAGCAAGGTAATGAAATCAGACGGAGTAGACGCATCTAAGCAAGGCAATGTAATCAGACGGAGTAGACACATCTAAGTAAGACAATGTAATCAGACGGAGTAGATGCATCTAAGCAAGGCAATGTAATTGGACAAAGTAGATGCATCTAAGCAAGGCAATGAAATTAGATGGAGTAGACGCATCGAAGCAAGGAAATGTAATCAGACGGAGTAGATGCATCTAAGCAAGACATAGAAGAAGTAGATGCATCTAAGCAAGATGATGTAATTGAAGAATGTACTAGAACGTCAGTTAGTTGGAGTTGGTTACAGGACTCAACTAATACAGACTCTAGAAGATTTTAAAGATTTATATCATAGACGATTTAGTACAATTCAACTTTACTCCATAAGTCTCTAAAAGTTTCAATATCATCTTCATTCAAATTCTAAGTCATCTCCGAAATTTTCAAAGTCATTTTTAACAATTCTCCAATATCATTTGGTTTCCTATCTCTATTTTCCATACATCAATTTACTTGCCGATTGGCATTTTTCCCAATCCAGCAATTTTCAACAATTTTAGGAATTATTCCTAAAATTCATCAGAATTCAAAACTGACAAATGAACTCAAATTAAATTTTCGATACAACAATTTCACAATTTCTCAATAGTATCACATCACAATTCAATTATACCCAGAATTATCCATGAATGCATGTACAATTATTTTCATGTGCAAAAGTTTAATATTCACGTGTGTGCTTATATCATATAATGCATGAGTATGTAGTGCATTTCTAATCTCTCAGTACTCTTTCATATTTACAATTTTAACATCCTCGTAGGTAATGGGATATTGCAACTCTCCCCTCCTTAAAAGAAATTTCGTCCTCGAAATTCTTAACTTTGTTCGAACAGGTGAGGATATTGCCTCCTCATATACTCCTCTGTTTCTTAAGTGTCTTCCTCAGTTGAGTGATTCCTCCAAAAGAATTTCACCAATAGAATGACTCGGTTCCTCAATTGCTTGATTTAAGATCCCAAAATCTTGATTGGCTCCTCAACATAGCTTAAGTTACTAGCAACTTCTATCTCCTGAGCTGGTATCACATGTGTTAGATCCGATCAATATCTGCGGAGCATACTCACATGAAACACATTATAATTCTGAGACTTCTTTATTGATAATATAACTCATAAGTTATTGGTCTTATGCTCTCAATAACTTCATGTGGACCAATACAATGTAAGCTTAGTTTATCCTTTTTCCTAATTTGAGCACACCTTACTAAGGTAGTACTCTTCGCCTTTGTTTGAAAGGAAGGAAATCAAGAGAAAAGAAAGGAAGATAATTGTATTTCTCTTGATTTCTCTTGTTTGGACAAAAATAAGTGAAGGGAAAGTGAGAGAATGGAGAGGAATATGAGAGAAATTTGGACCAAATGTATTTCCCACCAAATTGGTGGGAAAGGAGGAGAAATTCAAGACAAAATAAGGCAAGATAAGTAAATTACCATTGAATCCTTATTTATCAAAAGATAAACAAGTTCTATAATCAAGGGTATAAAGGTCTATAAGTTTCAATTCCCTCCTTTGATAAATTAGGAAAACAAACAAGGGAAAGGAAATCTCATTTCTCTTCCATTCTTTTCTCCTCTTTTCCCCTCAATATTTCCTTTCCTTCCTTTGTGCAAGTAAGGATCCAAACAAAGGCTTAGAGACAATTTATCTTTCCTTTGATAATTCACATCTCTTTAATGTTAATACATTATAGTCTTATATTTATCACACTATATTCCATAACTTCCATGTTGATCCACCAAATTCATTCGTCTTTCTTAAGTCACTTACTTTCTATTATAGATTCATTTCACTCATTACAGTTTCTCGAATAAATTTTACTCTTCAACCATTTTTAGACCCGCTTTATTTCAATGTAAGGGCGAAGGACTCTTTTTGACGTATAATGCCTCATACAATATTTTAATGATATCATTGTGATAATGATTGATATGCTTAAATTCAATTATAACTATACATAAAACTCATGTTCCTATGAACTCCAAAATATAAATTTTAAGCATATCTCCAACAGTTCAGACTGTTGGCAACTCATACATGCAGTCACTTGTTTCTACATCCTCTGTCGTTAAGTGTTATTCAGCATATTCCTACTAGGATATATAGCTTCGGTTGTTTCTTATGCTTTCTCTAACGGTCTCCTTATCGGGAACATGTACTTATTATTTCAATCACAAAGTATCATTTTTCCTATTCAACTCGAAATTCATATTCATTTTCAATTCCTCAATAAGATTCACAAATTTTTGAATCCTCAATTTGGGCTTTACTAATCTTTTCATATGAAATTGATCTTAAATCCAACAACTAATAGTATTTTGATTTCCCTAAAATTTAACTTAACATTTTGTGCTCTTCATTGCACTAGGTTTGGTAACCTCAATATCTAAACTTGTGCTATTTTGTTATTGAATTTTCTATTCAATACATCTGATTTTAACACTAGCTTTACTAGGAAATACCCATTTACACATCACAATCTTCCAGTAACTCTATCCCTTATCTCAGTCTCATTTTCAGTTCTTTCAAACTCAATAATTACCTCAAACTTTAATGATTTCTATAAATTCTGAAATGTTTCTGTATATATAATGTCTCCAAACTTTTACGCAATCACAATTGCAACAAGTTTCAATTTACATATCAAATAATCAACTCATAAGGCTTAAACTGTCTCTATGCATAAGAAATCACTTGATTTTACTGCATTAGATTTCATCCTAATTTTTGATGTGAAACTTCATTACATACGACATAGTCTCCAAAACCAAATGATATAATTACATCAGTGTTATAATTTATCAAGGATTCTTTTTACATTCTCCAGTCTATACACTTTTCACGTTTTCCCTCAGACATTTTTGTTAAGGACTAAGATCAGTAAAAACTCCTTAACAATCTCTGGTAGTATCCAACATACAGCTAGTTCTAAACAACTCCCTATGTGCCATATTCAAATACTATACCGCCCACAATTTGTTTGATCAAGCTAAGATTCACTTTTATGGAACTTGACATATAATTGTTTCTACCTTCATGATATGTAAGGTTTGCTCAAGTATTCAAAATGTTCTCTTTACTATTCGAATACATTTAAAAATACCATCTATGATCATAGTCACTAATTGATACAATTTTGCTTAGATCACTTTAATCTTCAATACCATAATACTGTCGGGGCATTGTTAACTCCAACAGATATAACCCAAAACTCCTTATGCCCATAATTTGTTCTCGTAATTCTTTAAGTATCTAATTCCTTAATGATGTAGTATTCTCTTATAATATTTTCAGTTTCCTAATTGACTTCTTTTCTCGAATGATTTTCTCAATTCATTTAATTTTCTGTGATTTTTACATGGATTTATTCTAATGCCTGCTCATTCATACTAGTTTCTCCACACATTTCAATTTATTTGAAATCTTACTTTCCTGTGTTGGTAACACATTCATTAGATTAATTTGTATCTCTTATACTTAATGTCACCTCAAATTCAAAGATTCAATCACTTAGTTGGATACTTTACATTAACAAAATGCATACACTCTCAGTAGCATATTCTACATCTTATGCTTGAGTCTCCGTTAGGATTAGGATCTCCGTTAGGATTAGGACTCCAATATTATTTCTAAGTTATTCTTTCATTGATCATTTTATTTATTCCTTCATTGATCATTCTTAAGAATAAGCTATCTAGTTCGCTCAACCTAACTCGGCGAAATTCTTCTTCGAAAGGAGATTTCTTATTTCTATCATCTATATTATTCATGTAACCTTTATCAATCAGCTATTTCCATCACTACTTATAATACATTCTTAGTACCTCAAGAAGATCAATTTCTATTGTTTCTTACAAGGTCATAATGTGTTGGAGCCCGTTTTCGAAATCCAACCCTCTTACGGAAAACGGGAACTTGAGCCTGCGTGCCTATAACCATGAAGGGTTATAAATTTTTTTTTCATCTTTGAATCCATATAGACATCATCAATTCATCTTCATGTTCATAACATCCCAAAATTCACTCTCAATGCTTCCATGGTGTGCTCATACAAATCAGTCACTATGCTTGAACTCAATTCTCCTACTCGTGAACAGAATTTGGAAGTCTTCAAATCATAATTTCAATTTGACTTCTTCATAGAAATCATAGCTCTATGTCTCTAGTTTACTTTAAAGAAAGAATCACTTCAATTGAAGCTTTATAGCTGAAGATATTCTTAAAAAAGCTCAAGTCTTCTCAAACCCTAATCATGCTCTCCTAACCGACCTCTTACTTGCTCTAATACAAACTTTCTCAAATCAACTCTAAATGCTACAAATATTTATGTAGAGATAGATACATGCCATAGGAAACCATTGCCTCAAGAATCACCTCAATTGGAGGTCGGATGAGGGAGTTATGATCAAAAGAGTACACCATGTTCATACCTAAAATCAATTTGAACATACTTTGGCGCGATTGCCATAACTTTTTTTCAACTATCGGATTGACTTCGTTCTTGGACCATTAGAAAGAAGACATCAAGATCCACAACTCGTATTATAGACCTCGAAGCGAGATTCGGCCTCCAAACTGGTCAAAATCTCAAAACACTATAGCTGACTCGAGCATGTCCGTTTAACAGACATGGACTGGCCAAACACCCCATTTTCACCCGAGATGAGTGTTTGGATGAGTGTTGTCATCGTTTCTTGTTTTCAAAAATAAAAAACTGCAACAGATTTATGAAAACGTAAAAATATCATTTTCTTGATTTTTGAAAACAGGTTTCTATAAACTTTTTTCTCGCAAAAACTTAACATATTCAAGTTTTTCTCTTTTCGGCGTTGACTTTGTCTTCTGCATCTTCAACACCTTCAGGTTTATTTTTGTTACTTATCTATTGCTTCTGCGATTTCTCTTGTTCATAACATTAACAAGACCCATAACAAAATACAAAAACTAGGCATGATAGAAAATAGATGAAAACCATGAAAAGAAAAATAGACGTAACCGTACTTACTAAAAGCAACATATAAAACTTCTACTTTGAAAATAACATCTGCAATTTTTTGTAAAGATAAAGAAGATGATGCAATATCGCCTCTTTAGTTTTTGTTTCACCTCCTCTGCTGCTAAACTTAACAAAGGCTTCATCTGATTCTTCATAGAGAAAACAAAGGCCTCATCTGATTCTTCATAGAGAAAACAAAGGTCTCATCTGATTCTTCATAAAAAACCAAAATAATATTTCTTCATCCTCGCGTCTTTTAAATCTGGGTATAGTTTTTTTCTTGTTCGTCCCTCTTCATCTTTGCAGCTCACGTCTCTAAAGGTTTTTTGTTCTCACTCTCACGTCTTTAATAGAAAGTAGAGCACATAAGTCATAGTAGAGCAGAGCGGAGCCTAGTCTTCCTGGAGCACGATGTTGTCTTCATATTAATTAACGCAGCTGCCGTCATTTAATGCAGCAGAGTAGAGGAGCATTTGTCTTCACATTGCAACATCATTTAATGCAGCAGCCTAGTCTACAAAGCCTACTCTTTAAAGCCTAATACTCTTCAAAGCCTAATATTGACGTAGTCTTCCTATTGCTAAAGCTTACTCTGCCATGACTTTATTTGTTTTCATGTAATTAGCTCTTGTTTCTTTTTAAGTATGTACTTGGTCTGAGAATGCACATAAAAAGTTCTTAGCATAAGTGGTTGGGTCATCTGATATTAGTAGGATAAAATTTCTAGATCTAAGTCCATATGTTAAATAAACGTCTGAAAGATGAAAGTTGGTGAAAAGGATGCAAGACGTATGTGAATCGTTCTCTAATTATACTTGAATTTTTGTACTGCAAAATGATCTGTCACGTTTGTAGTTTCAATGTTAACTGATGGAATGTGTGACATGCTATATTTGACGTTGATTTCATATGATAATTAATTAATTTAAAAAATGTATTATATTATAATTATTACATATAATAGTATAATTATAAAAAAATAAAAGCGTGATAATAAAACTAAATATGTTTCTATTTTCAGTTTTTAATAAGAAATCTTAACCAAATAAGTTTTTGTTTTCAGTTTTTATATTACAAATTTCATCCAAACAGGTTTTTGTTTTTTTAAGAAAAAAATATAAACAAAAATAGGAAACAAAAACTAAAAACAACAACAAAAAACAGAAGTAGAACCAAACGACCCCCCTAACATTTAAATGCTCGTAGGACTTAAATTAGTTAATAATTTGGCAGATTTATGGCATGTATTATGCGGGATTATGTGATGGTTTCTCATATTTGGTTTATTGACTTAAAGGTGAATATTTGAGATAAAATATCTGATTTGAGTGTAGAAGGCATGAAAGATTAACTCAAACTCGAAGATAATGAAAACTTGAGTAAATTAGAGAATTAGGCGATATAGCAGCAATATTGGACTTTGCTATACTCGTGTTGGTCGTGTTTGTTTATGAAAGAAGTTTTAGAACTAGTACAATCATAAAGAGAGACAACATCAGAATCATCAATTTTTTAATATGAAAACAATCTAGAACCTAACTAACACTAGTGTGGAAGCTGGTTTAATGTTGGATTCATAACACACAATTTGTGGATGCAATAAATTATAATTTCAATTACCTTAGGACGTTTTTTTAATGTAACACTAACTTATAAATACTTTTATTAGGGTCAATTAAGGAGGATTTTAACTACTGCATGTCATTGTGTAGTTCATAATTATGGGATTCTTAACATTAAGGAAGGATTTAGAGTAATGATTGGAAGGAGATCAACCTCAACTTGGACGCAATTGGGGATATCTAATTCTATCTTTTTTCCTTCTTTCTTTCATAATCTTTCTAACTACCAAAGAATGAGATTTTCGGTGAAAAAAAATTACCCTCTGCGATCTTATATGTTTTCAAAGTTTTTGTTTTTATTTTCATTATGATTAGCTGCTAAATTCCTAGTTAGGATTAAGGATGTAGTTTATGATGAACATTTAAATTTTTAATAGAAGAATAATTATTTTTTTGGTTAAATTTGTATCTTTGTTCTTAATTGTTAGATTTATGCATGATGATCATAATTCAATCTTAAGGATTATATGATGGACTGGGAGATGAAGTAAATTATATGCACTAGGAGAATAAACATTGTATATCTAGAGAAAGGGATTCCCTAGACTATTATAATAACTAATAGGTTAATTATACATACTTTAATTAGGTTAAATTCTGAATCAAGATGTGGTAACTACCTAGTTAAATATACAACTTACACATAGGCACATCCCCTTGGATATTCTTGTGAAGCTCATCCATAGTTTTAACACCTTCATATGTATCCCTAATAACCTATATATAGGTAATAAGAAATCTCTTAGCCTCTAAGAACCTTTATATGACTTTCTTAGGTACTCTATCATAAGCCTTCTCTAAATTAATGAAAACTATGTATAGATCCCTCTGTTTGTCCTTAAGATATTCAATTAATTGCCTATGGAGATGTATGGTCTTTTTGGTCAGTCTTCATAACATAAAACCAAATTGAAATAGTAAATCTAGATGAACTCCCTAATTATGACAGCAACTTGATCCATTATGATGATGTATGAATCTTGATTAACTGGTAAAAAATAGCTTAAAAATAATCGTTTAAGGATTTAAAAAGGGTTTTGATGGCTAACCCTATCTTGCATAGAGAAAAAGATGTTCCTAAAAAGTTTTTTTTTATGACAAATAAAGTTAATAAAAATTAGGGTTCCATCAAAGCCAAGTTAATTGAGAAAATGCATTAGTATTGCTTAAAGAATTATGCCAAAATTTTCATTTACCTAATTGGTGTACTCTTTGTAAAATTGGTGCACTTTTTGTAAACTATCTCTCGAAAATGTTGAGCATTTATTTTTTCAATTCAAATACAACAATTAATTATGGTAAGCAATCCTTAACCTCTACAGCACCAACTTTCTTTTAGTCCTTTGGTCTAGTATTATCGAATGGAGCCACAATATAAGGATGAGGCTTGAAGGAGATTTATAGATTTTCATATTGGCGTTTAGCTATTTGGTTTCTGGCTTATAGGATGAAAGAAACAATAAGATCTTCACTAATAATTCCAACAGCAAAGAAAGTTTTTTGCAATCAATATGTGTTAGAATTAGAACACACATCTTTGTCTACAAGGATAGGCATTCATTCATACCTCAACAGTTGGCCATTTAGAGAATCAATAGGCTCTATCTTGCACTTCTACAACCTTACTAGAATCTTTTATTACTAGTTTTGTATTATAATCTTTTGATGATCATTTTATCTTCAGATGATCTTCTATACTTATAAAACTCCCATGTTCAATCTTTTATGGCACTAATATATTCATTATTTTTTAAAACAAAATTTGCCTACTTTTGGTTAAACACCACTTGAAATTTTCTTTTTTAGTTAAACACTTTTTGGAATACATTATTCCTCCTTCTTTTTACTAGTTTCATACCATTTTTTGATATAGAATTAGATTTTTTCCTCTTAAAGGGGCAACCTTTGGCCTACACCCTAATCTAGGAAACACTATGGACCTAGACATCTCCAACTGTAGGAGCAACTCTAGAGGCTAGTGGTGGTGGTGACAACCTTTTGATCACTTCCCCCTTAACGTCACTTAACAATGTCCCTTCTTTTATTCCATCTGGTATAACTTGGCACTAAGTAGTAGGTGACCTCTCTCCTTTCCAATCGACATTTTATTCCTCAGTCAAGATTTTTTAGCTCAATACTAGCATCCCATCCAATTAAAATCCTCAAAGATGGTGTTGCCTAATGGTCTTGCTCCTTAATGGATTTTATTCAGACAAAAGACCCCCTTCTCTCAAAATGCAAGTATGAGAATGGCCAAGTGGAGCAAAATGTGATTATCATAAACTTTGGTGGTTGAGGAGGACTATTTCATTTTCAAGTTCTCAAATGAATGAAAAATGATGGAAGTTTTTAAACAAGGTCCTTGGAATTATTATGGAAAACCGCTTAACCTTTAAAATGGAAGCTTAGAATACATATGGGATAGATAGAACCTACGAAGCATTCAAATATAGGTAAAATTCCACAATAAACCTTGGAATATTGGTTTACTACATGGCTTAGATACCTTGGCAATTCCTTAGGTAAATTAGTGTGCCTTAATCTGTTGCATATAGAGTTATATTTTTGAAAAATTTTGTTTTTTGGTTGATTTGCATAATAAACTTGTAACCATTAAAATGAACGTCATG
>JANZLX010000002.1:29815963-29836849 GCA_025531955.1 Erythroxylum orinocense
TATATATATATATATATAGTGTAAAATATTGCATTCAAATTCTTATATTTGTTGAGAATTCGATAAACATTAAATTTCAGGTAACAATATGGGACCAAAAAGACAACGTGAGGTTATGCGGCTGAGGTTTAGAGCGATGTTTGAAGGAACTTATTGTGAAGGTGGATCCTCACATTCTACTACTCGCACTGACTCACCTCCTCCTCCTCCACGGCCAACAGTTGCAGATGAGCCATCATCTCCTGCTCCTCATACTACACCATCCCCTTTGCCAACTCATATATCATTCAACACCTCTTTAGTGGATGGAGGAGAGGTCCGCCAACCTGGATCTGTGGGAGATGATGGGAGAAAGTATATCATAATCATCAATGAACAGTAAGTGAAATAACATTAATCACTCAAACCTTTTGATTAAGCCTTAGGTGTTTCGGTTATTTTCTAGACTAAAATTACTTCTTATATTAGGTTGGTTCCATCTGGAATGACTTCCAGACGTATGACTTCCATATTTAAAGAAAGGATTGATCCTGAGGGTTATGCGTGGAAGAATATATCTGAGGCTACAAAACAATTTTATTTTTAGGAGTTTGAGTTACAATAAATATTTTTTTTCATTTTTATATTGATTTATATAGTCTAATTAGATAAATAGTATTACAATATATATAATAGTCTTTTTTTTCTTCTTTATTTAGAAAGAATTTTTCTGGGAGTCTTGTTTGGACGCGAGCATATATAAATTATGGGAGAAACGAGCTTGTACATGTTATCGCAACTTCATTAACGCGATACACAAGGCTGGTGCACGACCCCGTTATATTTCGGAGAAAATTTGAAGTCGTTGGCTAGAGTATTGGGCATCACCTGTGGCAATGTCCATCTCAAAGCGTAATTCGGCCAACAAACGTGGAGGCCTGGGTAGAGAGAGTCTTCCTGTACATATGGAAGGATCAATAACCCACCACGAAAATGCACATAGACTTGTAAGTATCTCAACTTTACACTTATTTTGTACATATTTTGCTTTGTTGTATTATAGATAATGATAATGATATAAATATCTGGTGTCATTTATGGCTGTGTTGAGTTTTTTTTTTCAACAGGGAGAAAATATCATACAAATAGAGGAAACTCTGCCGAAATTTTTATAAATTGTAATTCACATCTAACAATTTAGGTTATTCATGCAGGAAAAGTCATTGGGCATCAAGCCTATACCTATTCAGTTATTTTTGCATACTCACACGAAAAAGCATGACGGTGTAATATTCATCAACAACTAGTGTAGAGAACTGAATGTATGTCAACTTAATGCAAATTTTTAATGTCTTAATGATCCCTTATAATGTAAACAGTGCTTTCTTATAGGACCAATTACAACAAACCATTCAGCGACAATCTCATGAGGAACAACCTGTAGATGAGACACAGACGTATCTTGAAGCTATGGGTGGTAGGGACCGTCATAGCAGGATATTCGGCCTAGGTTCATATGCGAACACATGCTATTCGCAATCTTCCATGTCCAGTACAGCAGCATCTACTAGGCCAACGAACAGCAATGAAGTCACCGAGCTTCGAGCCACAATGCAAACATTGATAGAGAAGATAGCTCATTTGGAAGAGGGGTGGACGGATGAGAGCAGGATCAACGGATGAGAGAGCAGATGGATCAGATGGTTCGCATGAGAGAGGAGATAGAGCAGATGGCTAACATGAGAGAGCAGATGGAGCAGATGGCTTAGCTGAGACAAGAGATGGAACAGTTGAAGGGGAGGCTTAAAGAGGACCACTCGCGATCACCATGACCTTAGATAGTTTTACTCATTATGTTTCAATTACAAACATAAGAACTTATGTATACTTTAATGTGTTTATTATCAATTTAAATACTTTTAACTCTATATCATCATTTAATTTTCTGATTAAACAAATTATTTATATTTACAAATTAATTTAGTATGTACATATAAGTGAAAACTCTTGAAAATATGCATTTATCACAAGATTATGAAACGGGTATAGTTTAAAAATGTCTTCAAACTTATTACCGATGGAACCTCTAATACCGTCGGTAATGTAAATGTATTTACCGACGGACATTGTCATATTGTCGGTACTGTAAATTGATTTACCGACGATATTACGCTTCCCGTTGGTGTAGGCATGCAATCAGTTGTACCAACGGCTGCCGGACTGGCGGTATAATAATATTTTTGGCGACAGGGTTTTATTTCCGTCGGTACGTATGTCAACTTCTCAGTGATATTAACTTCAATTTACCGACGGTTATTCAAAATCTCTACTGTCAGTAACAAATATACCGACGGACTATTATCCGTCGGTATAGTATTGTCTGCCGTTGTTAATACACTGATGGAAACGTGAACCAAGTTCCATCGGTATATAATACCGACGACCTTGTTAGCGACGGTGTTGGCTGTCATCAAATGCCGTCGGTATTTTTAATTACCGACGGAACTTACCGTCGGTAAACGAGTTATTTCTTGAAAAGATGTTTGGGATCACAAAGAACTTCTACGCCCTATATATAGATATGTATATATATTTCTCACTGTAAGTGATGCTCCTTGATTTCATCTTACCAACGTCATGAGCGCGGCTAACGAGTAAACAGGAACAATTTAGCATTAGGGGAAAGCATAAGGCTATAATTAAGGAAAAAATATTAGCAACTTGTCCTTTGTATAATTGTTATTAATCATCTGAACAAGTTGCTCCTGCATACGCGCATTTGGTTGACGAACACTTTTAAATGTTATTTAGAGGAATTGTACTTACATCGTCGAAGGATCCAGGATGAATCATTTTAAAAACGTGACGAATTGCATTTGTATATGCATTTCGTCTGGAGTGTCATCCTCAAGATTAATTGCATCTGCTAAATCTGTACATTTATTGAGAAAATCAAATTGCTTCCCTGGAAGATTCTAAGAAAGGGTGAGTTGAATTTCTAAAAGATTAAATAAATAGCAAACGAGTAATGGAATCTTCACGTGTTGAAAAGGTGTCATTTACTTAAGTTTATTAATTACTATAATCAGTCAAATTAAACAACAAACACCCAACTCAAAGCCAAGCGTTGGTGTGATAAAAAAAAATGGTGATTTATCTACTCCTTACTTTATTCTAAAAACTAATCAATAGCAGCTTCCTGGGTCATACAAACTGAAAACAGGATCGAGAGCATGAAGATTATGGATAACATTATCACCTCAAAATGTTAAAATGGAGAGGATATATTTGATCATGAAACGCGTAAGAAAGAAATGAAGTTGTTTTGGTACATAGGAGAGCATGAATCAAAACATTTTTGTTGGTCAATTGTAAGCAGGAACTTAAAATGTGTCCTAAGAACTCAAACAAGAAGTCTTTATTGGAGGCATTGAAGGTCGTGGTGACCCAAATTACTGATTGTATTCTTAAATCATACGAAGACGTAGTCTCTATATATTATAGTTACTTAATTGCAAGTAAAGTAGGAACACCATAATCAAGTCACAAGCCTCACATGTTTACACGCTAATAGGGAAGTCTTTCTTAATTACATTCTCAAGTCATTAGCGCTTACTTTAATGAGATGAAATGATAGAAATGGACCAGTAGGGCGCAAATGAAACAAACGCAACGCGCGTATCATAAAAAAGCCCACATGACTGAAAGAATTTACTTACACCTTTTAAAAGATATTAGCATTTAATGTAGATCTTTGAATATTGTAGTATTTTATGTTCTATTACTTGCTATGTTTTGCCAATTAACTCTTACTCTTTCCTTATTTTACAAATCAGGCCTTACTTCCATTTCCATTTCTTTTTAGTTCAAACCTCTTTTAAATTTCAAGTTTGACCACAAAAGTCTAATTTAACTTCAAATGAGTAAAAAATTCCTAAAACATAAATCCTATACTTTTAGAATGAAACACCAAAGTCTAGAAAATTAAACTTGTTTGAAAAAAATAAAATTAGTCAAAATATAAACTAGTTATGGCAATTGGAAATTAAACAAAAGGCTACAACATAAAATTTGGGTAATTTTGACATAGTTAGTAGATTACTAATTTCACTAAAATTTACCTATAATAAAGTTAAAACTAAAATTAATAATGTACATATAAAATCTAGTGAAAGGATCCTTAAAATCAAATATATAAAATGCATTTTAAAATTTTCTTAATGTTAAAAAATAAAACAAAGATAAAACTATAAGAGATAAAATTAAATGTCTACAATTAAATTCTTCTTTATATCTTCACTATCTTTCTATGATCATTATATCATTTGTTATGATTATTACTTTAAATTGGTTTACTTAATATTAATTTTTACTATAAAATTTGATTGGTAATGCACTAATATTTTATAAAAAAAAGGAACAATGTTCAACTTACATATACTATATGATACGATCATTTACTGATTGAAACATGAAGGGAGATGATGTAAAAGAAACCAGTGAATGACATGTGTGTGGAGCTACATAACAAGAAAGCTCTCAACGATAATCCGAATAGCAATCAAGGCAAATAAAGAAGATGCCTACCTCAGATATATATAAGGATTCAGGTGAAAGAAAGAACAAAAAAGGGAAGAGGAAGAAACAATTGAACTTATCTGGAGACACATGTTCACCTTACGCCATAAACTTAAGACACATGTCCTAAAGCCAAATGAAGCATTGTCCATTTGTCTTAATGTCTTTGTCTTAATGTCTTTTTCATCATTAGTTTATCCACTAATAATCAAAGTTTGAATTGATCTTTATATCAAATTTTGTAAAGTACTTTCTACCTTAAATGGAAATAAATTTCTTTTAATTTTCTAAAAAAAATCATGGTATCATCTATGCCTAACTATTAATTGAATTATTCGTATATGAATACTTAAATTTTGTTAAATGTATTCGTCCAACAAAAAACAACTCAAGATTCTTTTGAGGCTACCAGGGAATGCTACACAGGGGGTTAAATAGCACCAAATGTTGCTCAAAACATAACAGCTATATAATCAAGCAATGAATTTACACTATTTATATGGACTCACTAATAGCTACCTCAAGAAATCATAAGCTAGCTTTCTAGTTCAAACCATCCAGCAGTTGATTTACGAATAACATCAGCTACAGCTAACAACACATTGCAAAACTACAGTTTGATTCATGCTTGAACCACATGCATGCATAGATGCTACCTAACAAGGCAAGGAAATCTCATAACTTATAGAAGAAGAGCTGTTGTCAAAGCTGATCAAACTCCATATCTTAAGGAGTTAAGAAGTAGATTAAAGTAGTGAGCAAGTAATCGCAGACTGAACTTTGAAATCTCGAACGAAAGAAAATCATGCAAAGCCTCAAAAAATCGATTAACAGCTGCACTTACACAGAGCTTCCCTAATAACTAAAATGACAGAAGGTAATTGCACCCTTCTTTTATGAATATATTCAGTTATATTTTAAAAATTATAATACTCTTAACCTATTAAAGGAATATGAAGTAGGTTAATTCTTAAGAAAATGACGTAGATCAAAAGTATGTCCAAACCACTCTAAATTAATTTTATTACTTCTTTCTTATCCTCTTACTTATTGTGCTTTTAAGTTGTGTTTGTTTATGTTATTCCAATTAAATTAAGTATTCTTTGAGTATATCATTCTATAGACTCTTTCACCCGTAGATTAATTTTCAAAAAGTTAAAAACTTACTCACATTTAATTCAATCTTCTCTTAATTTACATTTAATCCAAATATAATATTCTCGTGAATAACCAAAACAAGAAAATAGTCGCGTTTATTAGATGCATCCAAAATATTAATTCCAGCACTGATGATCGAAGTATGTGTGGTAGCTCAAAGAGTTTTCAAACCAAATTTGGTCCATGTTCATAACTGCATCGCCCCTCTCCATGAGCAATAATTCCTCTAAAGAATAGGACTCCGCCATTAATAATATATCATCCTGCAGGTGTCCAGAAGTACTTACTTCAGCTACGCTCACAAGAGTACTCTCACTTATTGTCTCATTTTCAACATTCTCACTAGCAATAGCAAGATTAGAACTTGATGAAGAGGTGCTACCAGTCGTCAAGTTTATCGACACAGGAATGATGCCCTCAGATCCAGTTCCTTCTATAGGAAATGCCTTCTCATTTGTAACATTTTCATTAAAGGAGGTACGCTGACGCTTACTGGACTTTTCAGGCCAAACATTTTCTTTCGACCTGCTTTTACCGTCCTTCACGTTACACGAGTCTTCTATTGAAGATTGCGAGCGACTCATACCCTCTAGTTCGTCAAATAATCTAGACAAATCAGTATTTTCATAATCCACGATGTGCGACTCAGCAACTTGGCTGAGAGAATCAGGACTTGATGACAATTCAGCAGCACTAAGTAATAACGGTGACATTGGGATTTTCTCAAAATCTTCCCAGTTCGACATCTCTGGAGTATACCGAAGAGAGTCACCATCTTCCTTTGAGCTCTTAGCTCCTTTGGGTTCTGTTATTAATGTTGTCAATCCCTGCAATATCATTGCCTCTACTGTAGAGTTCTTCAAGCGTTTACTCAAATGGGTATGCCAATAATTCTTTACTTCATTGTCTGTTCTACCGGGCAGTTTAGATGCGATTGTGGACCACCTGAAACAATGGAAACCAACATCTCTGATCAGAATACATCTTCCTACTTTTTAATAACTCTTTCAGAATTCTCCATTAAATGCAATCTTGGATGTATGCCTAGCTACAATTACAAAAATTTTATGTTTCACTAGTCAGCAAGTTGATGTCGAATTCTCGCAAGGAAGTAAACTGAATTTTCGTTATAGATCGGCCATGTCCATGAAGAGGTGAACGCTGAAATGATGGAAGAAACAGAACCCAGAACACAAATTATGTTCACAAGTGGTTTTCAAAAAAATTTTCTTTAACAATATTCAGCAGCCAAGCTTTTTGTAAGTAAGAGGCCAACCTCCATCCTCATCTCATATAAGTCCAGAGCTTGGCAAAGGTAAAGTATGTTTTTTGAAGCTCGAGTAATGCAGAGTTAGGTACCTATTTCCCAGTATTTGATGCATCTGAGTTATGGTGTGAACCTCTTCCTTGGTGAAGTTTCCTCGCTTTATACCGGGCCTCAAGTAATTCATCCATCGAAGCCTACAACTCTTTCCAGACCTTGACAAGCCTGCATTGATGGGGAAGGAAAAGGTTAGATACCATATTGAGAAGCTGAACATTGTTTAAATATAAGGCCGTGTATTGCGAGATCAGATGACAGTGTACACACTCACACATATACATCTTCTCCTCCAATTATTATAAAATGAACAGCTTGTTGTCATTGTCATCGACGATGGCTAGAAGGAGAAATTCCTTCTACTTATTTCAGATGCAAATGCAATTACAATCACGAGAATATTAAAACCAAAACCCTAAAATAGGAATTAGTGGTTAAGATAAAAGAAAGGATTCGTGAAACTACGGAGAAGCGACCCAAGTATGCGCAGTTAGTTACATCTCAGAAGATGAAATATGCCACTCAATTCTATTTAGTAGAATATTAGCAAAGAGTGCTTGCAAAATTAGTTAAATTAAATTAGCATTAACAAGAAAGAATCATACCAATTTCTATCCAAATCTAAATGTTTAATTCCAGCTGAACAGTTTAGTTCATGATTTGGCCTATATCGGATGTTTCTTACCGGCAGCTTTTGGCATCTCAGTCCAATTCCAAATGCCATATCTTTCAATATAAGCAATCAACATGCGATCTTCTTCAGGACTCCATGCGCCTTTTCTCAGAGGCATTATCTGATAACACGGAGATTTTCCCATAGTCTTCCTGTACTTGCTGATTTCTTTTCACTGCACAACAGCACCGCTCTGAAATCACGGCTTTATATATTGTGTCCCAACAGGAAAGCGTGTGCCCAACTTCGAAGAAACCAAAAAAAATTAAATTTACATGTAGATCTATTCAGGATGGATAGGGTCTCTCCTGGAGCATTCCTCACTTATTTAACTTTAATTAATTCCACCAATTGTGTTACTTTAGCAATTTTCTTTTTCTATGTTTGTACAGTACACAATTTGACCTTAAATTAGCAGATAACCCTTGTAAGAAAAAGACAAACAAAGATTGATGGACAAAGATCAGCTAAAACCTGTCCTGTTGGGTACTACCCTCGCTAATAAACATTTCTGTCTTCTGATCATGTGCTGAATACATTATTAAAAGCAAAATGATGTCCAAAAGACGTTAAATGATGCGACAGACCAGAATCTAAGGTTTGCCCTTGGAGATCACTTTGGTCCAGTGTGATGACACTAATCCTCTTTATCTATTTTCACTGCACATCTGAATATCTTTAGAGGCCTTGTTTGTTAAATGATTTATCAACTATTTTTGTATGGATTGAGAAGTATTTAATTATCTGATCATACTAAATTATTGATAATTATATTTAATAATTAACTAATTGGGATGATGGATTGAATCTAATTTGTTGATTTTAAAAACGCTGCTATGAGGAATGTGTTGCTCCAATAGTTAATAAATTAAGGAACAAAAAGATGATCGCGTCTAAAAATTATTACAAATTACTTAAGTTGGCATCTTTTATTATTATTTTTCCTTCGTCAAAAACTAGTATCCGGACATGAATAGAAGAGAGAGATAGAGATAGATAAGTATAAAATGTGAATTCAATTTACTCGAAATTAAAAAAATAATTTGGTTTATTAAAAAATAAATGTCATCATTTTTAAAAACTGTTTCATGTTTAATTAAATAAAATAAATATTATTAGATTTAGTATAATACAATTCAAAAACTGCATAATGTTAGATTCAAAGATTGGGCTGGGCAGGAAAGCTTCTGGTTACTTTCATTATACTTATTAATACTTGGATCAAAAATTGTAATTAAGAAGAATTAATTCATTAAATTAAATTTATATTTAAATTTTTAAATATTTTTAAATATAAAAATGTTTATGCAAATAGTTATTATGTCTAAAAATTTATTTTTAATAGATAATTATTAAAAATTTGTTATTAGTTTTAGTTATAAGATAAGACTAAATTTATAAAGGGATTACATTTTCATATAATTAAAAATAAGTTTTATGTTCATTAGCTACTATAATATTTAGTTTAGTTTCTAACTTTAATTTAAATAATTATTATTTATTTTGAACATAGGAAAATATGTTTTAATTTATTTAATTTTGATTGATTGACTGAAACACATTGAAACCTAAGCATAAAATTGAGATTGAACCAATAATTTCCAATTCTAGTTAAACAGTTTAATTTTTTTGCAGGAATACATGAGAGAATATGCCTAATTGTTCATTAATGGATCAAAATAGAATAACTTGTGCATAACCATATTAGAAGAAGCACAATTGACAACTCAACTTTTAATATCATCGATCAAGATCCTGAATTTATACTTTAAAATATATTTGAAGATGTTAAAGTTAACTTTACATAAGAAGGTGTTGAAGAACTGAGAACTTAGGTGATGACGGCTAATTTTGATAATATTGTTTCTAATTTAATGGTAGTTAGACATCATTCTTAGATTATTATAAATCTTTGCTTTTAAATAATAGTGTTGACTTCTTTTGCTCTATTTAAATTCTTATGAACATATTCAAAGAAATATTAAGATATAATATTTATGTCCTTATAAATCATTTTTTTCAAGTCATGCCTTCATAGGTCATTTTAAACATAAACAACAACTACTAAAGAGTTAATTTTATCAAACATCTTTAAATAAAAAGTTGATGTTATCTGCTGGTCAAATCAACTATATTAGTCCACCGTCAGCTAACCGCTAATAGAATCAGTTAACAACTAATATAATCCGCTAATTGTCAAACAAGGTTATAGATTTTTATCCAAATAACCCTAAAAATGTAGTTATAGTAAATCTGTTGTTTTCATCAACTTCATTAGTAGTTTCCTATCACATTGAAAATGTAAAATAAAAAATAATTTTCTTATTTCCAAATTTGAATATTGTAGAAAGAAGACCTTTAAGTAGGAAAAATATTATGTTTTTTGTAAGTTAAGTTATACATATCCTAATATATATGCTACTTTTACAATTGTTATACCTCAAGTGTGGCTGATGCAAAAAACTTTTTAGTGCTCCTCTTAATGTTCTTTAAATATTATTTTGTATTTTAGGTAAACTTAGGATCTTTCCAGCATTTGAAAGGTCTAAAAAGTCCCTCAAAACGTGAAGTTCATAAGCAACTACGCATCTGCCCAACACAGGCTACAATTGTAGCCCATATTTAAGCCTTCTGTCACGATCGTGGGTCATTATTTCGACCTTAATGTCTTTTAAAACCCCTCCATTCTTTGATATTGTCATTGAAACACTAACAAACATAGTAAGGTACCTCAAAAATATAATATTTAAGCTCAAAACCTTGTACTAATGTATAAAATACTTAAATACAAATAATTAACAAATTAACAAAATTCTAACCTAAACATATACTAAATGATCAAATTAATGGTTAAATGCATATCAAACTATGCCCTAAAATACGATGCAATTTACACTCATCAATTTGCAAATGAATAAATCATGATTATAGGAGTTTGACTAAAAGATAACTAAAACTTAAAAAGACCATATGGTATAGCTTAAGTTAGGAAACCAGGCTTATGGAAGCCTATTTTAGTTTATACAAGGATTAGCAAAGACAAAAAAATTATATTAGGAAAATTATCGTAATCAGGTGCAAGTTTCATATACACTTCTTCTCTAAAATCACCATTAAGGAAGATGTTCTTAACATCTATTTGAAATATCAACTAGTGCTTGCAAGTAACAACTGTAATGAGATTTCTGCCTAAAGTCAAATTAGTGCTAGGAGCAAATGTTTCCTCTTAGTAAATACCGAAGTCTTGAATAAATCCTTTTAGCAATAAGTTGAGCTTTAAATTGTTCAATCGACCATAAACCCAAATTATAATTTTATAGGGTCATTATAGCCAATAATATACTTGCTTGAATGTAAGTTGACCATGTTCTAGGTATTGATGCTAGTAAGTGCTTGTAGTTCCTCTGCCATTATATACAGGATCAGAGCTTACCTTGCAGTAGGTTTGAGGTTGAGTCATTAAACCCTCAAAGAAAAATGAAAGGGTGACTTACTCAATTAGGACAACAAGGAGTAAGCTAAGGGACAAAAGGTTATGATGAATTAGTAAATGGAGGGGGATAATTTAGAGGAGATAATAAATCCACAGCTGGAAGAGAAACAATAGGATTAAGCGTAAATCATGTTTGAACTTTTAGTATTGTTAAATAATGATCTTGTGGAGAATATCAGGAAATAATGATATAGTGTGATTAGAAAAAAATTGACGAGAAGATTCAGTAATGCAAAATTTTGAAAAAGATGAGGATGTTATATTCCTCAAAGGTCATATGTTAAGATATATAAAGTATTTATGATAAGGAATCCTAACACCTATATTCTTTATGTTTTATCCTATACCTTAGGGAAAAGCATAATAATGCACTTTATTCTAGTTTAATGTATTCATATAGTTGGAGAGTAATAGAACAATTTTAGTAGTTATGAGTTTGATTGTATAAGCAACTATAAGGAGAGATTACCTGAAATAGAAGTAGGAATACGATTGATAGCATAAACAACAATAACAGTATCTTCTATCTAAAAGGTTTATGGACAAAAGGAAGAGATGAGAAGAAGTTAGATATGACATACAAGTTAGAAAAAGAAATAGTACCCAAATCTAGTTGAAGTTGATGTAGGAAGGCCTAAAGATCTTTAAACGAGAATGTAAGAGATGCTAACAAATTCTCCATTACATCCTCTTTGGGAATAACCTCAATGCTAGACTGAGAGGATTTGGAAGAGTTACATTATTTAGGTCGTTTCTTACATCAAAAGATGTTATGACCACTCTTTGTATACTAGTTGCGAAATACCTTCTTCTTCACTAAGTTTTGAGAGGTATAATTATGATAAGAGGAGGTTTAAGTGGCAAGTACAACATTAGTAGATATAATAAAATTCTCCATTCAAAAGGAGTTAAGCCAAAGCTCTTTTTATTGTTAGCTTTTTGATCACAATATCAAGATTTCCTAATGATCCTTTTTTGAAGAAGGGAGATACAAGTAGACTTAAATTCATCTCTAAGAATTATTAGTAGCTGCCAAATATGCTTTCAATCATGAATATTAGCTTAAATAGTGATATCTTGGGCATCAGCCCTAGTAAGATCTAAAAGTGTTAACTAATTCCAAATCTCTTGTAATTTAGATGGATAATTACATATAGTTTGACCAAGCTGTTGTTGCATATGAAGAAGTCGTCTATAAAGTTAAAATTAATCGATATCATGAGATACAAAATGACCCTTTTAATTGATTGATACCATCCCAAGATACTAGATATCCTACGAATATATTATCTATTTCATCTGGTCTTTATGTAGGGTTGAGTAGTTTTTAGTAATAACACACTAAAGAAATCTACATGTAAGAAAGTTATACATTTGTTCAGGCTACAGGTTATAGTTAGATCTATCAAAGCTAACTTTAATTAGTTAAGGTATAGATTAATGAAGTTTAGAATTATTCAAAGTGCACAGAAGAGAAAAATTCTTAACAACAAGAATTGAAAACACGTGAAAATGAAGAAACATATATGTAAGGCTTAAATTTGACTAATTTAACTCTAAAATGAGTTTAAATCACTCAAAAATCTTAGGAACTGGTCCGATTTTAGAAAAAATAGTAAAAAAAATACCTAAAAAAAATCAAGTTGCTTCTTTGTACTTTGTTTATCAAGTAAAGCAAATCAAAACTAAGAAATTAATTTATCGTGTTGACACAACTCAGCCATGGAACATGAAAAACCATGAACAAAGAAAGAGAGAGGATTGTAACCAAAAAGAAAGAAAGAAAGAGAGATGATTGTTCAAATGGAGGAAGAAGGAATACGTTCAAGACAATAATGACGTGTTCAAAAGTTTATAACTAACAAATAATACCACCGATACTAAATTACTGTTAACAAAATTGTTTTTATTAAGATTAATAGTTATTGTGATTGTGCATGCTAACCTTAAGTGCGTAAATAGTGGTATACTGTAGGACAAAATGTATACAATATTACACGATGTTTAATTCGGATCACAAAGAGCTTCTACGCCCTTTATTTATTTCTCATTATAAGTAATGCTACTTGATGTCATCTTACCTACGTCATAAGCGCGGCTAAGGAGTAAAAAGCAACAACTTTAGCGTTAGTGGAACACTTTTAAATGTCATTTAGAGGAATTGTACTTATATCGTCGAAGGATCTAGGATGTATCATTTTAAAAACGTGTGAGTTGTTCGTCCCATATAATTAATTAAGATGCATGGTGATTGACATAGGTTGGTTTGATATTAAATAAGTAATGCATTTGCATATGCATGCATTACGTCAATTGCATTTGTTAAATCTTTACATTTATTGAAAAAATTAAATGGAAGCTCCTATGAATGGGAGGGTTGAATTTCTAAAAGATAAAACAAATAGCAAACAAGTAATGGAATATTCACGTGGTCGCTTAACATAGTATCAGAGCCTTTGTGACCAAGTGGTCGTGAGTTCAAATTCTACCACCTACCTATTATTCAGCACAAGATGGAGTAGGCCTGTGCAAGTTTCAAGCCTAAAGGGCTTTCATTTAAGAGGGTGTGTTAGTAAATATATAAAATCAATTAAGTTGGCCTCACGCAACAGCTTAAGCTGTTGTGGTAAAACGGTCACTTAACAATTATAATCGGTAAAATTACGCACCAAACACCCAACTCAAGGGCAAGGGTCCGTGCGATAAAATGGTGATTTGTTAATCAATAGCAATTTGCTGGTTTATACAAACTGAAAAGATCAGGATAGAGGGAAGGAAGATTATGGAGAAAATTCTCACCTCAAAATGTTAAAACGCATAAGAAAGAAATGAAGCTGTTTTGGTGCACAGGAGAGCATGGTCAGAACAAAAAAATTGTAAGCAGAACTCAAACAAACATATATTCTTAAATTATACGAAGACGAAGACTCAATATATTATAATTACTTAATTGCAAGTAAAGTAGGAACACCAGATAGGTGAAGAAACGCGTTAAGACAGTCACAAGCCTTAATATGTTTACACGCCAATTAGGAAGTCTTTCTTAATTAAATTCTCAAGTCATCAGCGCTTACTTTGATGAGATGAAATGTGTACGTCAGACAGATATTGTAAATTACCCTTTTTTATAATAAGCCTGCTAATTTAAAATTCATATTGGTCTAGTCCAAAACTGTTAACTGAAAACTGACTCTTTAACTTTGATTCAACAGTTCTGTAATTATATATGGCAGGACTCTTGCACGTGAAATTTCTGCATATTTTTATAATACAATATAGTGATAAACAACCGATGCAGCACTCCCAGATTCGTTAATTACTATAAAAAATGCCATTGGTAGGGTTGAGCGAAATAATAATCTCAAACTTCATCATCTTCAAAAGAAAAAGCTTATGTATCCTAATAATGCATTCTATAAAAAAAAAAGGTATGATAAGCATTATAATATTATATATTTTGCCAATATATAGAACCTTTTTCCTTTCTTAAATTAAAATTTGTCATAAGTATTTACGATATGAATATAATATTATTTTGTACTTCTTTTGTTATACATTGGCTATTTGAATTTTCTCTTTTTTATAATCTTTAACTTTAAATTTTTCTGAAAAATGCAGCTTTTCATTGATAATAAAAAAATTATTACCCACCAATTAGGTAAGTGTGCTTATCGTTGATATATAATATAATAGTATGTATGAATCAAACGAGGAAGCAGAAAAGCCCATCACTATTAGCTATTCTAAAGATAATAACAACGAAACATAAAATAAAACTAAATTAACTTCAACAATTGATCAAAAGATAATGTAATGTCTAGATAACTACTTCTCCTAGTCACACTTTTTACTTCATTAGTTAAATAGCATAAATTAGATATATATCTTCTGGATCAACACGACATTTCGAAACAGTATTTTTAGTGACAACCTTTTAATTTCGTGTTAGTTCATTCATATCTATACCATTACTAAAACCCTTTTGAATGTGTAAAACTATGACAAAAAACCCATGGAAGATTTTATTTTAGTATATTTGGTTAGCGTAATTTGCAGGTTATTGCATCAATTCGGAGGTTTACTTAGTGCACATTTAAAGAATAGTAGCTACGAATTCTTCAGTTTTTAAAAAAAATCATGTAGGTCTTCCTTAATTACTTATTTAACCCCCTCAACTTAAGCCACAACCTACTCATAAACAAGCTCTCTTGAGTTGTCTATAGGTCAATTAAAATTATATTTACCTTTTAATATGAATAAATCAACATTAAGGCTAACAAACATAGCTCAAAAAAATATATCTCAAATTATAAATTAAATTATATCTATTCGTTAAAAAAAGCATTAAAGTTTTTCATATCTAAATATAGACAAAGTGTTTACCAAAAAATCATTGTAAAAATAATGAAATTATGCTAGAAGTGAATCAAGATAAACTCTTATTTATGCCAATAAATTGATCTAATAAGAAGAAATATAGTCTTGATTCTCTCGTAAAAAATAGCATAGAATTGATTACCCAATGGTTGGAGAAGCCTTTCTTTGGCTTCCCCTAGTTTTTAGGAAGAAAATGATGTTTCTTATATGTTTTTTCTGTAAAAGACAACTAACGTCCCGTAAAAATTTGAGTTTTAGACTATAATACATTTTATTCTGAGTAAAACATTGTTTGCCCCGTAGTCGTGGCTCAATCCCTAGGCCTTAGTATATCTTCTGGGTGATAGACATAACCTTTAGCATGGTTGTGTCTGTAATTAATGGATATCGTCATTTTCTTAGAGATAAATACATGGACTTTGGCACGACCCTATCTCTTAACCATGGATCACTTTGATTTCTCTATAACTTCCACATAGTCTCCTACAGGGTTATAGCTCAGGCCATGCCACTTATTGTACTTGATACTTCTAGGTCATGGATAGGTATATGGGCGTGAGCTAGACCAAGTTCCTTCAAAATTATGAATTTATGTATTTTTTACTTGGGATTGTCTTTAATTATTGAATAATATCATCTTAATATCTAATTTACGTAAATATTTAAAAAAAGATATTAAAAAACAAAGCAATTTAACATTAAAATCAAGTAAAATACTTAACAAAATATGTGTATAGTTCGCGCAAGTCAAATATCTCTGCAGATAAACTTTTTCTTGTCCTCAAGCAAATCAATTCTATTTCTCTTAACATAAAATTGTTGCAATTTTAGGAAAGAATTCAACAATAAGAAGAGTAACAAAGACTATCCATTTTGAATTTAGTTGAAGTATTGTTCAATGAATTAGGTATTTAAATAGTTGGATTAAGTCAAAAGTTAATTCAATTTACCTTAACAATCTTTCAAACATCAACTTAATCTACAAAATTCAACCTAATACATAAAGTAGACATACATGAGCTTTAAACTTTCATATATTTTGATAACCTAAATTAATAGAAAAAAACCCATAAACTTTAAATTAATGAAGAATTAGAGGTTTGTTTGAAAGGTCACCTAAATTTTTGATACGAAAGAAAATATCTTATTAAGAATACTTCCAGTTACTCAGTTAAGTCATTAGTACAAATGGTTATTAGCACTATTCTTTAACTTCAATATTTTCTCTTAAGTTAAATCCAATGGAGTGAAAATGTTTGTGCTCACTTACTCAAATATTTATGTTTTTTATTTATCCATATTGTTATGAGCTAATTAAATACTTCAAAAGAATTCTCTTCAAACTTGAAGATATGCCTAAGTTATAGAAAAATATTATAATGCAAATTAAGTATCTTTGGTCACCATTAGAACTAAATTATTCATCAGTGCTTATAACTATTATCTTAAACTAATTAAATAACATACAAACTAATCTTATAATGTGTCATCTTAATTAATTTCCTTCATTAAAAAAATTCTAGCATTGTTATAAACATATATAAAAAACTTCCTTGGCCCATGTTTATCGTATACTATCCAAGGTGATTTTGATTATTGATTGATATTTTGATAAAGGTGATTTTGATTATTGATTGATATTTTGATAAAGGTGATTTTGATTATTGATTGATATTTTGATAATATATCTTAATTGCTTATAAGTTACCTATAGGATTGTTTCAAATCCAATTGAATAATTAGGAAGATTTTTGATAAATCTAGAGGTCACAATTCAATTTCTATCTATTTAAATGGGATTACTTGTATAGATCTTAAGAGAGGATAATCATAATTATTGGATATCTACGGTAAAGTATAATTAAATCAAGAAGGTGAACTGAAAATAAGTAAGGATAGAAGTAATGCCTAGTTTTCATCATTGATTAATAAACTAATTCTTTGTTGCTTATTTCATTGTTTAATTATCAATTCTTTGTTTTAGTTTAACTTTTTGTGATTTATCTCATTGTTTACCTTAAACAAAGTTTACAAGAATCATTAGGTGACTATCCCAATCCTTGTGGGATGATACCTTGTATGCAATAAGATATGACCCGTATACTAACAATTAAAAGAGTATTTAATTTAAAACTTTAACAAGTTTTTAAATTAAAACTTTTTTAGTAACATTATTGAGAATTGTTTTGTAGAATCTAATGCAATTTGAGTTACCTTGATTTAAGGATTTTAACACTTTTTTTAGGTGATTGTAGTTGTATGAAAGCAAGATCTACAAGGAGTTCCATTGGTATCAATCCTAAAATTCTGAAGCTGATTATTCTCCTTCAAGATCTAACGATTTAACACTAATTAATAATCCCTAATTGATTCCAAAATTTGGATTTTTCAATCTCTCAATTAACAAAAACAGCCTACGTATTCAATTAGTTCTTAAGCAAACTATTAGATAATTTGGTCCTCACATATGATCTCTCTTTATATGATTATCGATTTGATATTTATGTGATATATTAGGTTGTTAATTCTCATTACCCAACCTAATCATATTACTATCGATTCAATCTCTCTATTTATTATGCAAAAACTATAAATATCACAATACCTAAACATTTCATTGACATTTAAAACAATTAAATCATAAAAATGATTCAAGAATAAACCCCAAAATGAAATTAGAACATCATTAACAACATGTTCAACATTATCAAACCTAAGTCATTCATTAAGATGAAGTAATATACAAAAAAAAAGTAAAAAAAGAACTTGAAATGGTTAGGTTGGACTGTCTGGACAGTCACTGCAGATGGTCCTCTTCTCTTCTCTCCTCTTTGCTCATCCTTATGATCTTTCTCAATTTAAAAAATAGTGGTTAGGTCTTATTAGGGTCATTTAATGTTCTTATATAGTTCTTTTTCATTTATGGTAAACTAGGTTTTACCCAAGCCAAAAAAATCCAAAACGACCAAAATATCAAAATAGAAGGAGATTCTTGCATTTGACGGCGCCTATCATAATCATGATCCTGGGAAATTTGCCTTTTATCACAATCGTGACATGGACGTCATGATCGTGACCCAGTGTGATCCTATTCTGTCACGATCGTGACCTTGGGGGAGACCTTCTATCATAACCATAACAGGCTATATTATTATTTTCCACTAGGAAATAATCAGTTGTGACGTGACTTTCTTTCCCATATATTTCACATCCGTTTTGAATTACCTAGATTAGACTAGAAGAAGTGGCCTTTAGGTTGTTCAATTATTTGGCTAATTTTGCTACTTCATTTATAATGTTGTCATTGAATCTATAGTAAGAACTCCTATTTGATCTTTAAAGATTGGTTATTGTTTACTCCTCTTCGACATCCATAGACACTTGTTGTTTACCATCTCTTCCAACAAATCATGTACGACATTAACCATTTTCCTCATTAGAGAACCATCAACTATAGCATTTATGGTGCCTCGCATGGGCATATTTACACCATTGTAGAATGTTTGTAAATGGAACTCTTTGGGCAATTTATAATGTGGATAGCTCCATTGCAAATCTTTGAATCTCTTTCATGCTTCATACAATGACTTTCCTTCACTTTGTTGGAAGTTACTTATCACCTCTATATATCATCAGACCTTAGTCTGGCATTCAACAGTAAAATTGAGAAATCACACTTTCATTCATATGTAAATGCATATTCAGAACACATTTAACAATCACATTAAGTACACTTAGTCCATCCAATTCACATTTAATGAGCACTTCAATATTTCATTCATACCACATATTCATCGGACCTTCTATCCGGAAACCAAACACAGTCAATCACATTCATATACTGATTCAGTGGTCAATAATACAAAATTCAAATATCAAACAATAAAGTGAGACCATCTCAGTCTACTCACAGTACGCTCCAGATTAGCATTTGCCTCTAATTTCTGGGAATGCCTGAATGATGACATGTAGCCTGCACAACTCATTTATGCAAGATACACATACATCACAGTTTGTACAATCATAAGTGTTTAATAATGCACTTGATTGAAATGAAATATGTATAATACATGTTCTTGACAATCCCAGGTATTTTTCCAATAATTTCTTTACAAAATCATTCTCATTTCAAAAATCATCTAAGTATAATTTATAATTAGGTTTATGCCTTACTAAATCCATTAAAATCTCCATTCCTTTCTCATTGTCTCACTTCAGAAATTTTCCAAATCACACTTTCGGGTCTACTATTCACATTCAATCAGAAAGTGAAAATGATGTAATTTGATCATACTCTCTTCTAGAAAAGTGTTCCTTTATGTCTTATGTTTCCATTGACACTAAAATCACTCAATTTGGTTCAGTAAATAGGAATATATAACTCAAACATTTTCAGACTGTTCTCATCCAAAAATAGTATACCCAATGTCCATCTAGAAATTGAACAACTTAGAGATTGAATCAATATTCAACTTCTTCATATGATTTGTATCCCTATTTCTCTAGTTTACACGAAACAAAAATCATATCATTTTAACTCTTATAGATCGAGATATAATCAAAACACTGAAGTATGCTCAGTACAAATAATTCCATTTACACTATTCCAACAAATTCCTACACTTTCATTTGATCAATATTTTTCAATTCAACACCAATTAGTACAAAGTACTCATGAAGTGAAAGAACATTGTGTTAGAAATCCATTGCTTCAAGAATCAAGTTGTTTGGAGGTCTAGATAAGAAGTTATGGTCAAAAGAAGTAACTAAGTTTATGTCCTCACTCCAAATAAACCTATGTTGGCGCGAATGCCATAACTTTCACAAAATATGTTGGATTGATCTCGCTTTTGGATGTCTGGAAAGAGGACTTCTAGATATAAAACTTGACATCGAAGTGAGATTTTGCCATTAAAAGGGTCAAACATATGATTTACTATAGCTGTCCCGAGAATGTCCGTTTAACAGATATTGTCAGGCTTAAGGGTGTTTTTTCACCCGAGAAAGTCCGTTTAACATACATCCATGTTCGTTTAATAGACATGCACTGTCCTGAGGGTCTTTTTAGACCTAAGAAGGTCCATTTAACGGACTTAATATCCGTTTAACGGACATATGCTACACAAAACTCCCTCCAAAGCCTCTCTCAAGGTTCCTACACTAATTCTAACATCATATACACCCATAATCTTCTCAAATTCAGCTCTTCTAGCACAAAACCACGTCATATCAACTCAAACACCAATTAGATTTCATTAAACTCTCAAATTTCACTTATTTGATTCATCACTTCAACTATATCTCACC
>JANZLX010000002.1:29836949-29852718 GCA_025531955.1 Erythroxylum orinocense
CCAAAACATCTCTATATCACATTATACATCATTAATCATCATACATATACAAAAGCAAGAACTTTACCTAGGCTTTCGATCATTCATGACCCATATATACAATTCACATAATCAAGTCTTCAAATCTCCATTTACCCATCATTCTAGCTTAGTTTGACAATACGCATAACATTGAAAGCAAAACTTACTTGATTTCGCTCCAAACTCTTCAAACTCTCACTCAACCCTAGCTCCCAAGTAACCCACGTTCTTCATCTTTTAAGGGAGGTAAAGGTAGGTTTTTCTTGTGGCAAATTGAAGAAACAATAAGATGAAAGTAGAAATTGAAATATGGAGTAAGGTTTAAAGTAGGTGAATCGAAAACTCATGAAGGAGAAGAAGACAAGAAGAAGGAGCCACAAAAATGAAGAAAGCAAGAGATAAAATTAAAGACAAAACAATTTAGGGGGTCTTTCAAGTGACTCACCTTCTTATGGTCCCATGTGGACTCATATTAAAAACTTGTCTATTAGTCTCCAATTTTTTACTCCAATTGTCTCCCAATTTGCAATGACACTTGTCAATAATTTCTAAAGTCATTTATCTAAATTTTCATTGCCATTTGACAGTAAATTCTACTACCAGTTAACAATTGTCTTGCCACTTGGCATTTTTTCTAGTCTAGAAATTACCCCGAATTTTTTCAAAATATTTTTCTAAAATTCTCCAAAATTTCTAAATCAACAATTACACTCTCTAAATCGATTTTCAATGCCAATAAACCACAATTCTCAATAACAATCACATCTATTAACAATTATACCCAAAATGTCAATGAATGCATGTACAATTATGGTTATGTGCAAAGATTCACTATTCATGTGCATGTGCACCTTATGTAATGCATAAGCATGAGATGTGTTTTCCTAATTTCTCTGATTGATCTCACATGTACCAAATTTTTAGGTTTCTAACCCTTTGTATGGAAATGGGATGTTACATGAATGCTGCCATTTAATCTAGACATACCAAAAAATGGATTTGACGTTAAGGAAGGAGCTTGTAAGGATGTATCCTCAAGGAGCATGTGGGACCTTTATGTCACAAAGCTATGCTCAGGAATATAGTGCTGATGATGCTTGCCTGCATTGAGAGTAGACCACATCATTATGGCAAGGTTAGCAGGTGATCCCACGAGAGATCAGCATGCAGGGATGGATGAAGACTTGTTCATATTCCAAACTAGTAGGTTTATGTGCTTTGGTCACTGTTGCAATATGATACTAACATGATATCAGTCAATGAAAGGACGAGTGAGAATTGGAGGGACAAAGCTGCTGATATCATACATGGAACCAATTTCAGCATAGAGTGATGCACCAGGAAACTACAACTCAGAGGCTGAAGTGGACATAAATACCTAGGTTTTGCAGCAGAAAAGAGTTTATATATGGATTTGATCTTTATTTTAGTGATCTGTAAATGGTTGTGTTGTTGGGTAAGATGAACCTCCTTCAAGGTCATCTTGGATAGTCGCTTTGTATAGGTGAGTGCCGCAGTTGGCTAGTTTAATGAGGCTTAATTACTGTAAAGATCGTAAGAATCTCAATTTACACTGCTCCTATAATGTTGGGATGGTTTGTGCCATGGACAATCCCTTCATTGTACATAGCTTCCATTAATTTATTAAATCTCTGATTTACGAAAGAAAAACTATATTGTATCTATTGTCCGCTTTTGTACTAACATTAGGAGTTGGATCAAACCATTCACACTTAAATATCACACTCCGCTTTACTGGTAATACAGAGTACTCAGTTTTAAGTATCTCAATAATTTTACCATATTAATCCATCATTTCTACCTATATGCAAACCCCACTATTTACTGTTTCTCAGCTATGACTATGATATTTTGTATGAAATTTGTAGCCAATACTGAAATACACTAGATACAATTTAATAGTTTGCAAATTTGCTTTTGCAAGATCATACATAAACTTGTTCTCTATTGGATTTTTTAAGGCCTACAAAAAAATCATATTAAATAGTATAATGTCATTTGAACACTTTGATATGATAATTCAACCATTTCAGTAATTATAAGTGAAAACTTACATATTGCTCGAACCATCGAGGAAAGCGTCTTTCAACTTCTTTATTGATATCATCCTACGTTTTTTCGGGCATTAGCTCACATAACCATTCCTCATATAATTTAAGGCATTATTATGTATTTTAGTTGTGAACAACACTAACTTCGAAAACCCAAAAAATCAATTTGAAAATCAACTTTAACTTATTGTACGAAAGGTTGAACCTCTTGACAATTCAATAAAATGTAGCCATTATTTCTTCCTTTGTTAACATTCTTCTTGTTGAACATCCATATGTTTGTCCAGGATACGTGAAAATGGATAAGTTACCATCAACATCACCCGTTCCTCCCTCATTATCATTGTAAGGAACTTTTATTTCTCTTATGTGCAGAACTGCTCAAAATAATATGAACAAAATGTACCTTCTTCCTCCACTGAATAAGCATTACATATCGAACCTTCAACTATAGCCTTGTTTTTGACATTTTTCATCAAGTGATCCAAACACCTACATTACAAATAGCTATTGATATACAATTATGTAATTAAAACATGCCATAACTCCAATTTAAATATTTACTACAATTACCTCTCAAACAGATATATCCATCGATATTGAATTTGACAAGCAAGTTTAGCCTCGTGTGCTAAATGCATTGGCAGATGCTCCATACAATCAAAGAAGCTTGGAGGGAAAATTCCTTTTAATTTGCATAAGTTTACTGGAATTTCCCTTTCTAGTTTTTCCATTTCAGCTAACTTTATTTCAGATGATGTTAAGTTTTTGAAAAACAAACTTAATTCTGTTATAACTTCCCAAACCTTATTCTGTAGAAACTCTCGAAATACAATTGGAATTAGCCTTTGCATAAACACTTGACAATCATGAGTTTTCATACCAAATAATTTGTACTTCCTTATGTCTACATACCTTGCCAAGTTTTAAACATATCTGTAGGGAAAATTTAGACTTTTTAACCATTCACACAAATTTTTCTTTTATTTTTTTGTCCAAATTGTAATATGCTTTCGGATATTTACTGGTGCGAAGATCTTTATCTAACTCATTCCTTTTACAAAAAAGCTTTAAATCAGCTTGAGATTTTGCATTGTCCCTCTCCCTTCAATGTTCATTATTGTATTGAACAAATTGTCAAAAATATTTTTTCAATATGCATCACTTTTAGATTATGATGTATCGAATTAGTTTTCTGATATGACAAATCTTAAAATATGCTTCGTTTTCTCCAAGCAAAGTTTTTGCGAATGCTTGTATTAACTTTATCAGCTTCAAGTTTTGAAATTTTTAGTAACCCTAATTCATCAATCTTATGCAATATCTCTTCACTAGCTTTGTGAGGGGGTAGAGGTGTTTGTACCTTTTTATTTTTAATGAACTCTTATTTATTATGTTTAAATGGATGATTTGGTGCAAGAAATTTTCTGTGGTTGTAAAACCAAGATGCTTTGGTCCCGTTTGGAAGATAAAACACATAAGAATCATTGCCATAATAAGGACAAGCCAATTTTCCTACTATGCTCCATCCAAACAACATAACAAACACTAGAAAATCACTAATAGTCCACATTAAAGCTGCTCTCAACACAAAATTTTGTTTAAGAGACACATCATATGTCGACACACCATATTCCTAAAGATGATGCAATTCAGATACCAATGGTTGTAAGAATACATCAATTTTATGCTTTACATTTCTAGGCCCTAGCGCAATCACTATGTAGAACATATATGCCTCATTCATACACATACATGGAGGCAAATTATAAGGAGTTATTATGATTATCCATGATGAATATTGTTGCTCGGATTGACCAAAAGGTTGGAATCCATCTGTCGACAATCCTAACCTAACATTTCGACTTTCAGTTACAAATTCATAATGGGTGTTACTGAAATATTTCCATACTAGTGCATCTGATGGATGACTCATTATTCAATCTTCATGTTCATTTTCATTATTCCATCTCATATAAGATGTAGTAACATCAGAGGTATATAGTATTTGAAGTCTCAGAGTTAGCGAAAAATAATACATTCACTTCTAAGGTACTAATTTCTATTTCATAGTATTTGAAATTAACCATAAAATCTGCACTCTTACAATTCCACATCATCTGCCCAAAACAACATACATCCTAATTTGTAACAAACAATTTTTTTAACTGGCAAACTAACACCCCTAATAAGTTTCTTCATATTGTAAAAATTATCAAACATTGTATGATGATGAGGCAATGATTCATTATACCAACTAAGAATTTGATCAAAAACTTCGATTAGAGATATGCCTCCCAGAATTTATGTTCAATATTTGAACAATTGAAGACAATTGAGTCATCATCTCACAATTTGGCCATAATTCTTTGTTAACTGATTGTAGTAAGGAAAAAACCTATTTTGCATATGGGTTTGGTTCTTCTTAAAGATTTTCTATATTTTTCTGAAAGGTATAACCGGTTGTATTATAAACTATTTGGATGCAAGGATTTTCAGTTGCATCCACATTACTTGTTCTAAATCTAGTCCCCTCGTCAAACTCATCCACATTTGTTGATGAGTTTACTTCATTACCCCTTGTAGTGCTATAAATCAATGGCTTTTTATATCGTGTCCATTTTCAAAATAATTTGGAATAAACCATTTTCTTAAAAAATGGAGATTCACTTCATCAATAGGAAGAAAACAAATATGTTTGCACTTTTTACATGTAAATCTAATCTTTGATCCATCTATATATGCAGGTTGAGAATATGCATAGTGAATGAAAGTTTTAACTCCCTCAACAAACTTAGGATTGATGAAACCATAAGGTGTTAATCGTCTATACATCTAAGATCTATCATCATTACTCAGTTCTGCAAAATTGTTATTTAAAAAAGTGATTTCAAGTTTGTACCCTTGATTTCTCCTAAGTTTGTAGAACATTTAATCTTTACTTTACACAACATCCCCTAATTTTTTTACAGATCTCTGACCATTTCCCCTCTAAATTGAAACCAACCTATCCCACCATATGAGTTCACAACTAAAATACTCAATCACATCCAATTCCACCTTAGTGATTGGATAATCACCATATTCTTACTCATGATAACCTTACAAATGAACTTTAATTCATACATCTAGCCATCAATTATTCTAACAATATTCCAACACTACATTGAGCAATCACAATGAAGTTCAAGTATTCATGCTTGAATTAATCACCTACAAGTTCATTTCCGAAGTTTGAATTTAAATAAACACTATAATACGGGGCATTTTTTTACACCATATGAATCAAGAAAGCAAGTTCTTACAATCACTCCTAGGCTCGTGGAATTTTTCACCTCATGGGAGATACATCTTGGTTTTCCAACCTATATACCATGTTAGGGGTTTATTATGCAAAGAATTGTCATGTTTGATAAACCTATGAATTTCTTTTACTAATACTAAGTTTGAATTAATCAAAATGAAGTTCAAGTATTCATGTTTGAATTAATCACCAATAAGTTCATTTCCAAAGTTTGAATTCAAACAAGCACTATGGTGTGTGAAATCATTGCACCATATGAATCGATCAAGTTCTCTCTGTGACTCCTAGTCTCAGGGAATTTTTCACCCATAAGCCTCATGGGAGCTGTATCACAGGTTTCCAGCCTATATACCATCTTAAAGGTTTATTATGTAAAGAATTTTCATGTCTGTTAAACCTATAAATTTCTTATGTTAATATTAAGTTTGAATTAATCACAATGAAGTTCAAGTATTCATGTTTGAATTAATCACCTACAAGTTCATTTCCAAAGTTTGAATTTAAACAAACACTATGGTAGGTGGCATTGTTACAACATATGAATTGAGAAAACAAGTTCTTGCTGTGACTCCTAGGCTCGTGAAAATTTTCACCGATAAGCCTCATAGGAGTTGTATTATGGGTTTCCAACCTATATATCGTATTAGGGGTTTATTATGCAAAGAATTATCATGTCTGTTAAACCTATGAATATAATGTGTTAATACTAAGTTTGAATTAATCACAATGAAGTTCAAGTATTGATGTTTGAATTAATCACCTACAAGTTCATTTCCAATGTTTGAATTTAAACAAGCACTATAGTACGTGACATTTGTTACACCATATGATCGAGAAAGCAAGTTCTCATGATGACTCCTAGGCTCATGGAATTTTTCATCGATAAGCCTATGGGAGCTGCATCACAGGCTTCTAGCCTATATACCATCTTAGCGGTTCATTATGCAAAGAATTGTCATGTCTGTTAAACCTAACAATTTCTTATATTAATATTATGTTTGAATTAATCACCTACAAGTTCATTTCCATAGTTTGAATTTAAACAAGCACCATGGTATGTGGCATTTGTTACACCATATGAATCGAGAAAGCAAGTTCTCTCTGTGACTCTTAAGCTCGTGGAATTTTCACCGATATGCCTCATAGGAGCTGCATCACAGGCTTCTAGCCTATATACCATCTTAGGGGTTTATTATGTAAAGAATTGTCATATCTGTTAAAACTAAGAATTTCTTATGTTAATATTATGTTTGAATTAATCACAATGAAGTTTAAGTATTCATGTTTGAATTAATCACCTACAAGTTCATTTCCAAAGTTTGAATTTAAGCAAGCCCTATGGTACGTGGCATTTGTTACACCATATGAATCGAGAAGCAAGTTCTCTCTGTGACTCCTAGGCTCGTGGAATTTTCACTGATATGCCTCATAGGAGCTGCATCATGGGTTTCCATCTTATATACCATATTAGGGGTTTACTATACCAAAAATTTTCATGTCTGTTAAACCTAAATTTTTTTATGTAATATTATATTTGAATTAATCATAATGAAGTTCAAGTATTAATGTTTGAATTAATCACCAATAAGTTCATTTCCAAAGTTTGAATTTAAACAAGCACTATGGTACGTGAAATTTTTATACCATATGAATCGAGAAAACAATTTCTCTCTGTGGTTCCTAGTCTCGGGAAATTTTTCATCGATAAGCCTCATGGGAGCTGCATCACAGATTTCCAGCCTATATACCGTCTTAGGGGTTTATTATACAAAGATTTGTCAAGTCTGTTAAACCTACAATTTTCTTATGTTAATATTAAGTTTGAATTAATCATAATGAAGTTCAAATATTCATGTTTGAATTAATAGACTACAAGTTCATTTCCAAAGTTTGAATTTAAACAAGCACTATGGTACGTGGCATTGTTATACCATATGAATTGAGAAAGAAAGTTCTCGGTGTGACTCCTAGGTTCGTGGAATTTTTCACCAATAAACCTCATGGAAGTTGGATCACAGTTTTCCAGCCTATATACCGTCCTAGGGGTTTATTATGTAAAGAATTATCAAGTCTATTAAACCTATGAATATAATATGTTAATACTAAGTTTGAATTAATCAAAATGAAGTTCAAGTATTCTTGTTTGAATTAGTCACCTATAAGTTTGTTTCTAAAGTTTGAATTTAAACAAGCACTATGGTACGTGGCATTGTTACTCCGTATGAATCAAGAAAACAAGTTCTCACTGTGACTCTTAGGCCCGTAGAAATTTTCATTGATAAGCCTCATGGAAGCTGCATCACGGGTTTCCAACCTATATACCATCCTAAGGGTTTATTATCCAAAGAACTAGCATGAATTTTTGATGAGTTTCATCCAAAGGGTTTATTATGCAATTAAAGAAGAAAATTTTGTTTCATTATTATGCATTGGATCATCCATAAGATCTCAAACTCATTCCACATACAGTAATTACTTATGGAATCCATACATCTACTTATTAATGATTCAAACAAAACCCAAATGAGGCTGTATGTGTTAGAATTTTTTTTATTTGAATTATGATTGGATTTATTATGAATTTTTTCAATGTGAATGTGGACTCAATTAGGCATCGACGTGTAGTTTGGAGGCCCAAATTGAGTTGTGGTTACTGGTGGTTATAGAAGTGTCTTATCATTACAGAAATGACCCTTCTTTTAAAAAAGGGATGTTTGTTTTATAGGGGAAACTTTGTCAAATTTTTAGTAGGCTCCACATAAAACGTGACATCGCTATTTTTAAAATAGAGAATAGACCTCTTTAATATTGAGTTACAATCTTATTCTTGAGGTATCTAAAATTGGTTTAGGTTTTAAATCCTAATAGTCATTCCCACCTTTCTTTCTATAAATCAATCAGGAGCAGAACCTTCCACTTCGAGACACTAGGTTTAGCACGAAGGAGCACATTCTACTTATGAGTTAATATTCATGGTTATGAACATACATTAAAATTCATTCTCATATTCATCATGAAAATCATCACCATTATCATATGCACACATGTATACATATTTTTTAATGCATTGTTATGCTTGTCTTGATATGTGATGATGTGGAGGATTATTATGGTATGAGCTACCTAGTGGGCATCACCAAGCTATCCGCACAGTGAGTCAATTGGTCGCGTATTGATTAGGGTTAGTATTTGATCCATTGATGGATCAATTGATTGAGTAATGAGAAAGTTGGGGTGGTTCTGTTGAACTTGCTCTCTGACGGTAATCATGTCATAGTGAGGTTGTGGCAATTCGGCTAATTGTGACTCTCTGACATCATTCCACTACATTGGACCAATGACCCGTGTGGAATAAGAGAGTCCCGATGACTATAATATATTGGTAAGAGGTATGTTATAAGGTCATTCATCAGTCCTCCACTATTATTTGTGATTTGTGATTATGATGATTATATGACATGATATTGATATGAGAAGTGCATTCATGCTTACAAACAAAGTCATTATGTTATGAAATTGCATTTATGGATCTAATACATTATAAATATATATATTTATATAAGTATCATTTGAAATCCTTAGGAGTGCATAACATAACCATAGTATTAATTCACTCAGCGAGGTTTAACTCCCCTCAACAATTTTTTCAAGATCTTCTTTTCAGATCTCTTTTAATAAGGTACTTCGTCGATCTTCTTCCTCTCTGGCAATCTGGTGTATATTTGTTAGTGACCTTTGACTCTAGAGTCGCAGTAGTCTTGTATATGTTAGCTTTCCTTTGTATTAACTATCTTAATGTTGTAGCAAATTGGGGATTGTATATTGTTAGAATTGTTTGATTGTTATAATTATGAGTTTGATCATTTTGAAATTTCATCTTGTTTATGGAAGGTTAGGGTCGTGACATCTTCTACCTTACTTTTTATTATAGAGGATCAGAGCTTACCTTGAGGTCGAAACATGAAAATTTCAAAGAAAACAAAAGGGTGACATAATTAATATGACAAGGAGCAAGTTAAGATATCAAAGGTTCTTACGAATTAGTAAATATAGGATGATCATTTTGAGGAAATAATATATCCACAACTAGTAAAGATGATGGCATTAAGCATAAGTTGATTTGAAATTTTAAAACTATTAAATAATGATCTTGTAGAGAATATCATGAAACAAGGATATAGTGGGATTAGGAACAATTAACCAAAAGATTCATTGATTTAAATTTTGAAAACGATGAGATCTTCTTATATTATTAAAAGGTCATATGTTGACATATATAATGTCTTCGTGATAAGGGATCTTAACACTTATACCCTTTGTGTTCTATCTCATACCTTAAGAAACAATGTAATCATGATCTTGATTCAAGTTTAATGTATTCATGTGGTTGGAGAAGAATAAAATAACTATTGCTAAAGACTTTAAAGGTTTGGCAGTTATGAGCAGGATTATACAAGCATTTATAACAAGAAATTACCTAAAATAACAGAAGGAATACGATTGATATTATAAACAACAATAAGAGAAGCTTCTTCCTAAAAGGTTTATGGTTAAAAGGAAGATATAAAAAAAACTTGGATAGTATTAATTCAACCGTACCATTTTGTTAAGAGATATATGGACAAGATCTTTGGATAATAGTTCCTTACTGTTTAAGAAAATGAGTGAAAGAATTTTTTTTTATATTCTTTAGTATTATAAATTTAAAAACCTTTGATTTTGCAAGAAAACTAAGTTTGAACCATGTTTGTGAAGTGAGAATGAACAAAAAATAGTTCAGACCTATGTTGTAACAAGTAAATCCATGTATATCAAGAGATATCATTGAAAAAGATTACATAATATCGCAAACCTCTTATAGTGCATGAAAAGAAGGTCCCTAAATATCACAATGAATAAAAAAAAAGTTGTGGAAATAGAATCACTATTAAAGAAAAGTAAAGTATGTTTTTTAGAAAGTTGGCATGGGATACAACTAAAATTTCTAAGTTGGTCATGACCTAAGAAACCACAAGAAATTAAAGATTTAAGTTTAAGTGAAAACTATCAAAAAAGATAAATTAGGTGTTTGAGTAGTGCTTGTACTTTGAACATCCATATTAGAGACATTAACAATATATGGAACAATAAGAGTTTTTAAGAAAACAAATATAGGTGAAATAGAGACTATATGATTACAACAGGAAAAATAAAAGTACTATGAAGAGGAAGTTTCTAGGATGACATAGAAGTTAGAAAAAGAAATAGTAACAAAATCTAGTTAAGTTTAACATAGAAAGGCCTATGATCTTCCAGGGAGAATGTAGAAGTAGTTAGTAAATTCTCCATTTCACCCTCTATGGCAACAGCCTTTAAAGTAGAATGAGAGAACTTAGAAAAGGAGTTGGTATATTCTCTATTTCATCTGGCCTTCGAGTAGGGTTGAGTATCTTTTTAAAGTAATAATACAATTAATATTTAAGAAAGCTACACATTTCTTTAGCCCACAAGTCATAACATCCTAACTTTAGTGATTCAAATCGACAATTATTTGCCCTGAACCTTACCTAATGTTTGAAAAAATTGTTCTACTAATACCCGTTACCCCACTGAATATAGCAAACTTTTAGCTCTAGTCTACCCCATCGTTTTTTCTTTCAGGAAGGTAATTGTTTTTAATAAGACTAATACTACTTATTTCATTGTGCTATCCTTAAGTCAAATGTAAATAGCGGTAGACGGTAGGACAAAATGTCCACATTACACGATGCTTCGGATCCCAAAGAAATTCTACGCCCTATTTTTTCCTCTTTCCCATTATAAGTGATGTCATCTTATCTACGTCATAACCGCGGCTAACGAGAAAAAAAACTACTACTTTAGCATTAGTGAAAGCAAAAGCATATAATTAAGGACAAAACATGAGCCGCTTGTCCTTTGTATAATTGTTATTAGTAATCGGACCAAGTTACTCCTGCATGTGCGCATTTGGTTGAAGAACACTTTTAAACGTTATTTAGAAGAATTGTACTTGATCTAGGATGTAATTAATTAATATGCACGGTGATTGACGTAAGGTCGGTTTGATATTAAATAAGTAATGCATTTCGTCTGGAGTGTCATCCTTAAGATTCATTGCATTTGTATATTAAACAAGTAATGAAATCCTCACGCGTTGAAAAAGTGTCATTTATAAAAGTTTAATAATTACTCAAGGCCAAGGGTTGGTGTGATAAAAATGGTGATTTATTTACACCTTACTTTTTACTAAAAACTAATTAGTTATACAAACTGAAAAGGGAACTAAGGTTGTTGATAAAATTCTCAACTCAAAATGGAGAGGATATGCTTAATCATAAAACGCATTAGAATGTGAGCAGGAACTTAAAATTTGTTGTAAGAACTCAAATAAGCAGAAGTCTTTATTGGAGGAATTGAAGGTCGTGGTGACCCTAATTACCGATTATATTCTTAAATCTTATGAAGTCGAAGATTCCATGTATTATAATTACTTAATTGCAAGAACACCAGATAAGTGAAGAAACACGTCAAGACAAAGAGAAATAAGTCACAAATTTCACATGTTTACACGCTAATTAGGAAGTCTTTTTTAATTAAATTCTCAAGTCATCAGCGCTTGCTTTGATGAGATGAAATGTATACGCCATTGCTATACGGTTCTTTCTGATTTTTCTTTATATTTCTTTCGGCTCATTAACAATGATAGATATTGTAAATTTTCCTTGCTGGGCTTTTGTATATGAGGCGGCAAAATCTGCTTGGCACGGCCCGGTTTAACAATTTGTTGTGATTTTTCTTTATATTTCTTTTGGCTCGTTAAGAACGATAGATATTGTAAATTTTCATTGCTGGGCTTTTGTATCTAGGGGTGGCAAAATCTGCATCGGGCCTTTAGCTCCAGCTATCAGGACTTAGGCTCGGACCAACAATCTCAGGCCTAGCCTTCGGCTCAAGATCGAGACTCAAACAACAAAACAACATCGTCTTGTTTTTAAGCAAAACAAAATTACATAGTCCAGAATCGCATGCAACCTCCCATTCTTCTATGCTTCTTTATCTCATCATCTATTCTTCATTTTTTCTTCTTCTGTTTGAGTTCGACTGCTGTTCTTCACTCCCCGTGCTTCTTTTCTCTGTCTCTCCTATCAGTGTACAATCTCCTAGCTCCCTCGTCAGCTGTCATAACTCCACCGCACCACCATTGTGAAGTCACCGACACCAGTAACTAACCAATGTGTTAATAAGGTAGTCTCTCTCCTTAAATTTGGTTTATTATTAATATTTGATTATTTGGAGAGTATTGTGGTTTGGTGATTTGACTAATTTTTATTGTAATTTTTACTAATGGGAATACGACATAATGCATGTATAATGTTTGATGAATGCCCTTGTTAACACCCAAAATTGAGATCTTTAATCAACTAAATAGTTTTTATCCAATATTGTCCTTAATGGCTTCATTTTATATTGTTTTATTTAATTTTTATTTTACATTTCATTACTTTGTGCTGACAGCATGTCGTAACACTAGTCAAAATAAAATAACGAGACTAATATTATAGCAGTGGTGAGTCTAGGTTAATCTCACAGAGAGTGTGTATAAAGTTGTCAAAATAAAATTAATCAGTGTTTAAGTTAGGGGGTTATGGACTTTGAAATAAGAAAGTAAAATAAAACTAAACTAATAACAACAAATTAAAAAATACATGCGAAAAATGATAAAAGTAGATAATTTGGTAGGGACTCGGTTCTTTGGTTCAATCTAGGCCTACACACTAATTAAGCATTTTTCATTGATTTGTTATTCTCAAACCTCTCCTGGTGAGTATTAATCGTGGGTTAATAATTAACTTAAATTTTTACTTAGGTTTTGTTTAATCAAGATACAATTGTTAATTAAACCTAATTACCTAATAACCTATGATACGATCTCTATATTTAATTAGATAGTAGTATTATGAATAGGAAATTCGAAAAAACAAGACAACAACCACATACGATATGTCATTTATCCTAGATCATGTTATCTTTAATGATTACGAATCATTAGTTGCTACACATGAATTTCAACATAACAATTACGTATTACATCAAAATTCTAGCAATGGGTTTGCAAATAAATAATTCAATGAACGCATTAAAATCATTTTTCCATAATACCTGATGGGTTTATACATAAATAACTAAATAATAACAAACAATCTGATTATCCATACACAATACCCAAATCAATTAACATAGGATAACACAATCAATTTCTAATGAGAGAAAGAAGCAACAAAAATAGTAAAATACACCTAACTACAGTCGTCGACATTGATGTCACCTCCGAAATGGCATCGGTACGTTTAGCCCTTCATGGGTCTCTCCTAAGAAAAGGCTCCAGCCCCACGTTGAATAACCCAGTCGAAGACCACCCTAACATTGCCTCCTTTCTCTATCGCAAACTACCCTCTACTATTCACTGATTTGACAAATTGACTTCGTTTGGCCACACTCTGATTCACGCCTAATGTGTAACATCCTGTTTTTTTTCCATCTTAAGGGTTAAAACCGTAGAATACTGAATATAAGAGATAATATTGAGAAACTAGGACATGCATTTCATGCTCGTGCATCATTTAGCATACATACACATGAATTTGATAATTGCACACATTACAATAATTGTATATGTACTCATTTGACATTTATTCGATATAGTTGATCTTAATTGATTTATAAATGTGATTATGATTTGAATAGTGAATATTTTGTCTTGAAAATTGATTTGGTGAGTATAACTATAGATTTAGAATTTTTGGTGAAAATTTAGAAAAATTTTCTGAAATTATGAGTATTTTTATACTAGGAAAAATATCAAGTGAGAAGACAATTAATAAATGACAGTTGAAATAATTGGAAAATGGTATTAGGATTTGTTGAGAATGTGACGTTGAAAATTGGGTGACAATTAGACTAGAGATTATATGGTATTGAGTACCATTATTAAAAGATGTTAATTTGATTCTTTAAGTGGTAAGTGTCATGACACCCACTAAGCAATTGTTTACCTTGCTTTTAAACTGACCCCCACATTATTTACTTTTTGAAAGACTATCTTTGTTTTTGTCTTTCACATTTTCCATATGCTCTCTTCTTCATCTTTTTCATTTTCTTCACTCAACACCATCTCACTCTCACTCTCACTCTCACCCTCATCATGTTAAATTCTTCTTATCCTTGACTTTGTTTTTTCAAGATCCTCATTATCTCTTCATCTTGTAACTAAATACCTAACCTATTCCTCCTTGAAAGATTGATGATCGTGTAAAGCTTGGAAAGCTAGGGTTTATGCGATTTTGAAGAAGCTTGGAGTTTTATCAAGTAAAATATACATTATGATGAAGATTACGTTCTGTTTTTGTATAATTGATAAACAATGGTTCATGGATGTAATTGAGTTAAAGATTGAGGTGAGAATGAAGAGGGAATGATGTAAAGTTGATGAACTATGCATAAGATAGTTTGAATGTATCATATAGAGTTGAAAATGTGGAAAAGTAAAAGAAGAATTGCTGGAGTATGTTAGCTGTAGTGATTTTACGGGACATGCATCTATATTTTAATCATATATTGATCTATAAATATCCAAATGGGATGATTTTTAGTTTTATAGGAACATTTTGTGCTAGAACTCGATCTCGAAACCGGATCCCAACCGGAAAAGCGAAAACAAAAGCAAACCAAAGAACGAAGACAAAGCGAAACAGAAGAAATCAAACGGATACGAAACGCGGAAACAACGAAAAGATATCGAAGAATCGGATTTAGCAAACGAAGAATACGAAACGGAAATACATATCGACGACAAATCGAAATGAAAGTACGAAACACATGAGAATCAAAGACGAAAAACGATTCGAAACAAAACGATGTGAAGCAGACTGAAACAAATTCTGACATCCGAAGCGAACAAATTTTAGAAAAGCATTGCATTGGAAACCTTAGACTAAAACAATCCTAAAACTGGTATATTTTTTTTTTTCTTTTTCTTATTCTTCATCTTTACTCCCTCTTATTCAAAAATCAAAACAAAACCATACAATTTTCCTTTTGGAAATTTATTCTCAATCAAAACTTATTCCTACAAATTCTATCACATCTCATAATTCGGCAAGTTAATGAAACTCTTATTATTCTATTCTTTATACCAAATTTTATCGAAAATTGGGCAGTATAACGGCTGCAATCTAAGAAACCCAAAAATTTCTACAGATCAAAAACACACTTCTATAGTCATATCAAACCATAATAATCCATTCAACGGACCTCCTGTCCGGAATCCAAACACAATCAAACACAATTCTAATCCTAACACTTCAATAATTCT
>JANZLX010000002.1:29887023-29903919 GCA_025531955.1 Erythroxylum orinocense
AATAAAAATAAAAGGAAATTGCAAATTGAAATAATTAAGTGAACAAGAAAATTAATTAAGCATAATTGAATTGAAATCAAAAGAAATAATAAAATAAACAAACTCATAACTTGACTTTAATGAAATTAACAAAATCCCTAATTTAATTCTATGCATAAATTGAAAACAGAAAATTAAATTAACTAAAACCCTAATCTATGAATGAACTACTGGAAATTGTAAAAGAAATTAAACCATGAAAACTAAATAGACCAAAGTCGGCAGCCAAGAGAAAAGAATGATGTGCGTCAATGGTGCTGGAAATTAACAAAGACATGCGATGATGTTGATTAATGCAGAGGAAATAAGCCACAAAACAAAAGGAGATCAATTGCGTGGACCAAGAAGGAACTTGCGGCAGCTTTATGTGACTAATGAAAAAAAACGTGGGCCAAAGGGATGGACAGAGTGCGTCAGCCAGAGATGAGAGAGTGCGTTAATTTGCTGGACAAATAGAGAAGAACCAATGGAGACTACGTTGATACTGTTGCATCAATTGGAAAAACGTGAATAAGGAAGAACAAGTGAATAAGGAAGAACAACAAAAGTTCTCGGCAGCCAACAAGAGAGGAATATGCGATGATTTGTTGTTGAAATTAAAAACACGAACAAGGAAGAAACAAATTGCGGCAGCTTGCTGGAAATTTAGGGAAAAAAAATCTAAACCTAATCTACCCTAAAACCTATGCTAATCTCTCCCCCTCTTTGTTTAATCCAAGCCCATATATAAGGCAATCTCAGCTTCCTTCTTGAATTAAACATCTTCATTATCTTGAATTGTTCTTGATCTAGATTGAGTAGTCTTTCGATTTTAGTCAGAAACATCTTGAAAAGAGTCCAACAGATCTTGGATGGTTGTGTTCTAATTAGAGACAAATTCTGAAATTTTTGCAGATTCAGGATTCTATCCTTAAGCGCGCCCATGCCTAGTCTCTGAATTTCGTCTAGATTGGGGATTTTGAATTTCTTTCCATCTTTTGAGCCTTTTTGGTCCTTTTTCGTCCTTAGAGTGTTGAAAATCATCTGTAAACAATTATAGAACAATTCCATTAAATTCGAATAATAATTTCAACACCTTGACAATAACTGCGCCCAAAATATATGTAATTTAAATGATTTAACAATCTTCTTGCAAACAAAATTCTCTCCAATTTGAAAGTCGAGTTCCTCTTTTCCCTCTTTCTATTTTCTATCAAACCAATCATACAAGAAAGGGGTTCACAACAAGAAGATTAAGTACCATTTACAACTTCATCTCGTGTTAGCTTGAAATACAATTTTATCAATATTTATTTCCTAAAATATTCATTAACTAAACCTTATCATTAAATATTCATTAAGTATTTAATATATTAATTATTAATAAGAATTATAAACTAATTAAGTAATTGTTACATTTAATTAATTATAATTATGAATTATTTTATTTTTATTTATTTTTGTAATGAAATTAAATAAAATTATTTTAATAATTATTAATAAATATCGTTAAATTTAAAATATCTTCAAATTTTTTAAATAAATTTTTGATTTAATAATTAAAATTAATAAATTTTGTTTTAACATTTAAAATAAATTTTAATTTTAAAGTATTTATTTAAATAAAAGATTAAAATAAATGTAATTAATTATAAATAATTTCTCTTTACGTTTTATCTAATATGTTATTATCAGTAATAAAAATATAACTATACTATTATTAACAACCAAATATATTTTTACTTTTATTTGAAAGAAAAACACAAACTAAAACTAAAAATTACAATAAAAAAATAGAAGTGAAACTAAGCTGTTTAAGATAAATTTAATCCTAAAAGCAAAAAAGCTTGTCCAAGGTATGTGAATTTTAAGTAGGGATGACAACAGATGAGGCTGGGCTTGGGGGGCTCCTGACCCAACCCCATCAAACCTGTAGACCGGCCAGCCTATAGCTCAATCCAACCACGGCTGACAAGCCCGTGGCTTGACCCCCGAGCCCATGGGCCACGAGCAGGTCTGGTTGGCCTAGCCCCATTTTATGTTTTTTAAAATAAAAAATGATATCATTTTATACTTTTCTGTTGAGCCACAAGCCAGGATAGTTCCAACTCGTGGCCCTGTTAACCCAGATTGGGTTCCACAAGTTGGATAACAAATATCTGAAGCTCACTAAAATTATTTCTCAAATGGACATGTCCAAACTTCACTGTCAATTTTTGAGTCAATTACTTTTGGTTACTCTTTAGAGTTACAGTAAGAGATCTATTGGTACTTTTTTGCAAAGAAAGTATCTTTGATCAAGTTTATGGTCCATATGAAAAGTTTAGGAGTAGTTTGTTGTGCTTCAAGATTTTGTTGTTTCTATCATGCCATAGGCAATAGATGCACACATTATTTGGATGGCATATTATTAAAGTGAAGTTTCTCTCAGTTCTTGCGTTTGGTTTCAATAGCGAACCAGATCTAAAAGCTAGTTTTAGAGATGTATTTTCCATTATTTTTGTGTAATCTCCCTACATAAATCCTCTATCTGTAAATTTCTAGATTTTTTTTCTTTCTTTGTTTTTGACCTCCAATGATACGAGACTAACATTAAAGATAAAATGAATTTCAAATTGTTAATTGTTATGAAGGATGACATCGTGTAGTAAAATAGGTACAAAATATTTTGGTTTAATTTTCTAAAAGTTAAAGATTATTTAAATTTTATAACATGATTAATTTTTAAAATATAATAAATTATCAATCATAATTCATACTTTATTGTGAAACTTAATTATTTTCTTGTCTTTTCTTTCCAATCGATCATGAAATTAGCTTATCACAACCATTATAATTGTACATCTGCATAGTCTCTGACTTTATCCATATAACGCGTTGAGAGACCTCTACAAGTGGTGCAAAGAGGGTTAGGCAAAAATTACTAGTTTCTTTAGAGCTTAAGTTTATTTATAATAAAGTTTGGCCCTTCAGTAAATTAATCAAAATAAAAATTTTAAATTCAATTAAACTTTAACTAGAATTATAATTAATTTTCATTAAATATCAATTAGGTCCAACTGAGATCGATAACCTTGCAACTATACATCAAATGTATTAGCAAACGCATTAGTTCTAATTGAATGTATTGTCATGAGAGTTTAACTATTTTAAACTTCATCTTACTCTCACTATTTATCTTAAGAACCATTCTCCTATAAGTATTCATTGAAATACATTTTTTGGTCAACGGGTTTATAAGAATATATCCAATGTTTTAGGTATTTCATAATCTTTTATTGTCCAATTTTGTTACAACTTATTCGAGAATATACGTTTCAATTAAACACCACATCACAAAATCATTAACCTTTGCGCTTTCAAAGTCTTACCATTCTATATCTAATATGAAATCATGTTGATTGACTTAATTGGAACTATTGAATGAATTAGGCTTAGCTATAAAAAATAAATATTGTATTATAAATTGTCTTATATTGTATTTTTCTCCTTAAATAAATCCATAGTATTATGGAATTTAGTTTATGAGAAATTCATTATAGATAACCAAAAAACTTAAATCTCACTATATCTATCTTATGGAGATGTGTTAGTATTATCAATGCTTAACTTATACTTATATTTAAATAATTTGAATTTTAAAATTTTAAATCAATATTTTATATAATAGATATGGTTATATAATATAATGTCATTAGTAATTATAATAAAATATATTTTTTTTTTTAATGAATTGTTATTACATCCACCACATAACATTTATAACCCAATAATTAAACAACAATATCATCTTCTCGCTAAGGTTGAATTGGTTGTTCTTTAACCCAATAATTTTCACAAATTTTAAATGATTCACAATAAAAAAGGTACATATATTCTTGTATGTAACTTTGTTATTATTACTAATTCAATTTAACTAACATGGCATAAAAGATAATGTTCGTTACTAACTCTATATTCTTGCCATATTGTTAAGAATAAGTCACTCTTGATCCAACATATACAAACTACTTACATTAACTTAGATTAACTACTTTTAATCAAAAATATATTTCTCATCATGCCTTCAACATTGTAATAAATGTTAAACTAAGGGCAGTTCAAATTGATGTTTTGATTATTAAAAAGCACAATTCCTACTAATGAGTTTATTATTTTGATGAATCAATATAACCATAAAATGAAGCCATAAAATTAAAAAGATAGGTTGTGAAGCTGATAAAGGGAAGTTAAAGTTTTAAACTGACAAATAATGATCAAACTAAGAACAAAAGAAAATCAAGACTCATGAAGGTCATTTTATATTTTGTCTTATTATTTGTGATCTTACTTTTTTAATTTGATGCTCTAAAAGGCTCAGTACAACATTTTATTTCACTTCATTACATAAGTCTTTACATTCATTAAGTGACATTAAAGTTTTTAGTTTTAAAAGAACAATTTCTTCATCTTTCAATCAAAACTTAGGGAACATTTGATAAGTGTTTAAATCATAATAGCATTAACTAAATTGGTTATGAGCATTTGAAGTAATTAAAATCATATTTTTAGGGTGATTGGCCAATCAATGTAAGTTAGAGTTGTTAAATTTAAAGTATCGAGAGTTTATTGCAACATTAATTGTTATATTGGTCAACCAATGTGCCATATTGGTTGACCAATATAACTATTGGTCAACTAGTGTCTTAACGACTAATGAATCTATGCATTTAATACACATTAGTTAACCAATATGCTATGTTAGTTGACTAGTGCCTTTCAAATAACCATTGTAACGACTAGTTTTTGGCTCTAATGACTTGGAGGGATCCTAAAATACTATAAATGGGTTTTTTCCCCGTTGGTTTTAGCATCAAGAAGCATTTAGGTGTATTTTACACACATTTCTAAGTGCTTTAAACATTTGAGCATCATTGTCTCGTATTTTTGTAAGTAAGCCTCTTTGGAGTTATTAGGTGATAAAATGAGATAATTTACATTATAATATCTAATTGGGCATCATATTATTATACTTTGGATCATCCAAGTGAAATTGAGGTTCCTCTTTACCTTAGAAGAAGGTTGTAAAATGGTTCCTCTCTGCCAATAAAGATTGTATAAGGATTATTCTTTGCCTTGTAAGAAGAATTATAGTGGAATTCTATAAAGAGTCTTAGGAATGGATATAGATAAAGTTTTTTTATTAAACTACTATAAATCGATTTACATTCTTCCTTCCTTCATCCTCTATAAATTACTATTCAATTATTTGATTAATTTATATTAAACAATTTCATCATCCTTATTTATCTGTATTGTTATTAGTTAAGAACATTGGTTATAAAATTTTTTTAAATTTTATAAAAATCAAATTAGCCCTTTTTAGGTTCCATTAGGGACTAACAAATGGTATCGTAGTTGATATATAAGGCTAGCATTTCTAACTAAATTATGAGGCAAAGATCATAATGGCATATATAGAAGCATCATCATCATCATTTAACTAAAAAGGATAGAGCGATATCTAATTTTTTTGTACCATGAATAACTTTTCAAGCTTAGCCTTCAATCTATTGTGCTTTAAAATCTAAAAAAGTGGCTCACAATGTAGACATTGGAATGGTTAGATAGTGGTATGATTAAGGCATAACATTCAATATTGTCCAGTCTTTATTATATCTGCCTATTATGGATTCTATTGTATCTTACGGTTGAATATAAAGCTCCTTCAATTAATGAATACAGAGGTAAACTTTAGAGTAGCTAAAATAAATATTTATTTGGATGAAAGAAGAATGACTTGAGCTACTTATAGGTGTTAAATCATGTGTGATAATTTGACATATAGAAGACAAGAGCCTATTATCAATTTTTTGGTTAGATATGAGCTAGCTTATTATTATTATTTTGGTTTATTCTGCCAAGAGGGCAATGTTTTTAAAGTCTATTAATGCATTTAGTCTTGTTATAAATGCTTATACTCTATTTTAGATATTTGATGAAGTTGTAAATGAAGATAAGCCAAAAAATATTTTTCAGTTCTTTATTAAATATATGATTCTGCTTATAAAGCAGTTGGAAGAAGTTTACAAAGAAGGTATAATTTTTTTATTGTACTTCTTATGCTACACATTGCATTGACCTAATGTTGAAAAATATAAGAGATGTTAGATACTTTTCTATTATTGATGAGACTGTGCAGAAAGTTAAAAAAATCTAGTTCACCTATAATCATGCATGGGTCCTAAATTTAATGAGAAAGTGTTTCTCCAATGATAGGGATTTGTGTCCTCATACAATTACAAGATCTGAGACTAATTTCTTATCACTTTAGTATTTTGCTTTGATAAAGAAGGAATTGAGGACAATATTTACATTGATAAATGAGTTGCAGCTCATTATGTTAAATCTAATGATGGATTGGAGGTTTTTAAATTATACTTGATGATCATGAATTTTGATCCCAAGTTCAATTTGTCATCTAGTTGTGAGCTTTTGGTGAGAGTACATCATGTGGCTAATAGCGATGAGAAAGCAACAATGTGTTATTTTTAGGATGCCATTAAAGGGGCAAGCGAAACAATCAAGGTCAATATGAAAAATAGGCATTCTTTGTACACATCTTATCTTGCACTCATTTATGAGATAAGAGAAAGATAATTTTACTCTCTGTTGTCTGCAGTTAGGGTATTTTGAAACCTTAGTATTTATTTTAGACCAAGTAAAGCTGATGTTAATAAGCAAATGCTATTAACTATTACAATAGTTGTTACCCATGAGATGATACAAAATCTCTTAAACTCACAAAGGAAGGTTTAAAAGGACACTCCTGATAATTTTGAGATGCCCATTCCTATTCATCAAAGAGACAAACTTAATTCAGGTACATATTTTTCACTTTTGTTACTATTGGAAATTAACCATTATTTTTTTTATAATGTTACTATTGTTATCTTACAATTGCTTAGTGAAACTAATTTGAAAGTTGTGTTTTGGAAGTGCGAAGGTTTACAATTTAAATTTGAGTCAATGTATGAGTACAACAAGGTATAAAAGAAATTGAAAAATATTTGAATTCATCCATTCTAAGAAAATAAATAGATTGAGACACACAATATTGAATAACTTGTTCTTTGTTCGACAAAATGTAAAGCTCCAAAAAATGTATGTTATTATCATTTATCATTATTAAATTAAGTATAATTTATTGATAATTTTATTTTATTTGTTTACCTGGATTCTTAATAAAATAAATAGTTTTATAGACCCAACTTGTCTTAATTATATTGACCTTATAATGGATTTAGTTTATGAGAAACCAAGTTTGATAGATAAGAGTAACTTAGAAGATAATACTAAATGAGTAATATTGACATGTTATTTTGGTGCAATGAATTTGAATGATAGTGATGATGAGACTTTTTTCAATTCAATAATGAAGATTCTGTATCAAATGAAAATTAAGGTCAATACGATTTAAGTAGATATGTGATTGAATAATGTTCCAAGTATCATTTCGTCTCTTCTTATAATTTTACTTATATTTGATGCATATATTAAATTCTACATATAAAATACAAATATAAAACTATTAATTGTCGATGTTTTGTTCTAGGTTTCGTCTCTGGTTAGTTGTGTTCCTTGACACAAACTCTTGTTGTAATACTTATAAAATCATGGAACTTTATTATTCTTATTCCTATTTGATGTAATTATTTTTATCATATAATGAAATTGTAATATTTTAATTACTTAGTATTATTCTTAATTTTACATTTGTATAATGATTAAACTATTTTTATATGAGTTTTTGTTTTTTATATGTTAAATATGTGAACAATAATATTAATAGAAATATATATTGTTGTTATTTCTATTATTATGATTTTTGAAGACATGATTAATGTAAAATAAAAATTATACAGCACAAAATACTGAGAGATTATTTTTTAATTTAAAAAAATTTAAGGACTATTTTATAATTTTAAAAAGAATATAATATTATCAAATCAGATACCGATAAAGTTACGATTTTAATAACATTGGCTGAAACCTCTAATTATATTTCAGAAGATTCTCAACTTGGCCTTGTTTCTGTCTAGAAGGAATGGACATCTTCTGCTTCTTCAAATGGTACGCAGGACATGAAATTTACAGAATAAGAAACAGAATAGTTATTATATTCCCTAAATTCTTAAATTACCATCTTTACCTCATTAGATGTAAAATTTTGTGTGAAAACAAGAAAGAAACGATCATCTTCTCGTTGAAGGCTACTGGTAGTGAAACTAATTAGACTGAAACTGGGCGTGTTCCCACTTGACCAAAAATCCAGTTTCTCTTTCTTCTGGGTACACCACATGACACATCGTGCACAACTTTAGCGTGGCTTTACATGCTTTTGAAGAATAATATTGTAATTCTTGCTATAACTCACACATTTTGTACTTGTAAAACAACATCTCGATCAACGCATTGAAGTGAAAATGGGAACTATATTCTGAATCTCTCGCTTAATATTTCTTGTAAGGAAATAAAAATTGAGTTGCTACAATTTGTGTCGAAAGATGAACTCCAAGGGTTCAATGGCTAGTATCTCCTATGATTAACCTCTATGATGTTGTTATATTCGTAAATCATAACCCTTTTGTATTTAGAATGACGAGAGATGATAAATTTGCAAAGGGTAGCAGCAATTCATAGAGATTGGAATAAATAAAATTTACTTGGTAGGAACGATAAGAGACATTTTAAATACTTATAGCATTGAAACAACAGAAAATGATAACTGAGCTTCAGCATGAAAATGAAAACTGTGCTTCCAAAGGAATTGTACGAACCATTAAAATCACAAAGATTCTTTCTGTTGTGCGACTAAAGATTTTATAACCCACAAAATCACAAAGAGTACAAGGCAACAATGTCTGTATCTCTCCAATCCTTTTAATTGGGTTCAACAAGTGCAATCTTATCATGGAATTTGCAGGCTGTGGCAGGGATGAATTATACACGAAAGAGGAAAGTAGCAGAAGGGCGAAAATAGGGCGTAGAGGGGTAGAAAATGACAATAAGCAATACAAATCAAAGAACTTGGTTGCAGAGAGGAACAGAAGACAAAAGCTCAGTGACAGTCTTTTAAGCCTACGTTCAACAGTCCCGATAATCACCAATGCAATTACTATTAACCCATAAGCTTACCTCAGTTGCTTTTTCTTTCAATACATTGCTTAATTTCAATTCTTTCTAATTGGACGCTTTTCCATTTCCTCACTATGAAATTTTCTCTTGGTGTAGATGACAAGGGCAAGCATTGTTGAGGATGCAATCACTTACATCCGTCGGTTGGAGATGAACGTAAAAGGTCTTAGAGATGAGCTTCTTGGAATGGAACCATTACCTGAAAAGGAAACAATGATAAGTAGTGGTAGCTCTGATGTTGTGAAGGAAAAGAATCTAGAAATACAGGTTTTAGGTCAAAGCAACCTCAAGCATTTCTTTTATACTTCATTTGAAATCGATAGCATATGTGTTATGATACAATGTCGTCTCGTTTCGACTTCCAGGATGAGGTTCGGGTGTGTGAACTTGATGGAAATGCGGTATGGATGAAGATGATCTTGGAAAAGAGAAGCGGGAGGTTCACCAGATTGATAGAAGCCATGACTCGCCTTGGCTTTGAACTGACCGACACCAATGTTATCACCGCTGGAGAAACAATTATTGTTTCTTCTCGTGTTCAGGTAAATGAGTAGAATTTTGTGGTGCGTACTTCCTTCTAATGACTTATCCAGAAAAGATTGTCAAGGGAAGCAAACCCCATTATCAAGCTTTATATTGTACAACTGAAGCCTTTTTTTTTCCTTTCTTTTCATATTTAATCAAAAGGTGCAGTGTGTTTTCATGGATTCTCTTTCTGGACTGGAACTAAGTGATATAACATTTTGTGTATCTCAGCCGCTGCAAGCTTTTATTTGCTTTCATCATATAATATGTTTGATATGTTTTAGTCTCCACGATTTCAGGCTATTATCGGTGACACGATGAATGTCAAGCAGAAAAAGGAAGTTCTGCAAGAAATTATCCAAAACATATAGAACAGGACGAACATTGTAGCAGTTCTGATCAAAGGGAAAGAAGATCAGATTGCTTGCCTTTACTGTGCTTTTGGATTTTTGAAATAATGAACTTCTCAAAATCTTGGCATATTTAGTGGAAAGGTTTAAGATCTATCCAGATATTCAATCCCATCATTAAATAGTTGTATAATAATTTCTTAAGTATGTCTTATCTGTGGACCATCTGAACTAATGAACTATTCATTCAAGTAGTAAACAGTGTAGATCACCATCTCATTTATAGAATTCGTGATCCCATATTGAGCACTCATGAAAAGCATATAAACTGGATTCTCAAGTGGTGAATCAAGCCATTTATATGATTTTCAGAACATCCGTTATAATTGTTTGAAGTGCTGAAACTAGAGAAGAGGTTTCCATCATTATTTTTTATCAGTTTAACCACCCTTGATAAATTATCATCCCACAAGTCTTTAGAGAAGAAAAAAAATGTAATGTTTCTTGTCAACATTGACATTAAAATTAAATGTCCCAAAGCTTTTGTCACCCATTTTTGCAGGATCATTTTCAATGCCAAAGTTAAGATAACTATTTTACCTACTAAGATTCGACCCATTTCTAGTGTTCATATTTTTCTCTTACATAGGGTGCTTCAATGATGGGCAATTCATAGCCAAACACGAGTTATTCCAAGAACTCAGTAATTATTGATGAGTTGCTCTTATCATCTACTTTTACATATTGATGAACCTTTTACGAATCTGCTCTTTTTGCTTGGTGACTGATCTCACTTTGAATTCTTGCATCTCGTGCGAATCACCAATTTTTTATCTTTTAGTATACAGTTCTTGCTTAAACCCAACAATAACTTCTCATCACTTTCAACAATTTCACTGGTACCATGAATATTGTCACTTAATAAAATAAATTTATGCTTTTGTTTTTGTAAAAATTCAGCAAACATGGCCTTAGGTTCTACTACAGTTATCTCCTTTTTGGCTCTAGCTTGTACTAATGATGTTTTCACTCGGGGTGTATAGTTCTCAAGTAAGTGTCAGTCTGATGAAATGACAATACAATGAAGGAACGTGGTATTAATCATACAATGTATTGGATAGCAATCATCTATATACCATATAATTCAAGTTTATTATAAAAAAATTGGTAGAAAATAGTGGTGAAAAAGGTTTCTAACACAAAAATAGATAATGAATATAAGGTATGGTAGGTAAAAAGAATAGTAGCTAGAATTCTGATACCAATTGTTACATAAAAAATTATGCTAAAAGAAGAAAGTAACATACTAATAAAGAAAACTAGGGAAAGAAGAGAGGAAGAAGATTTAGGAAAGTTAGTTCATGTATTCATCTGATTCCTGGAATTTGGTTTGTAGTATAACATAAATCTATTATTTTTCTCTACTTGGATCTAAGCTACTATACACATCTTATTAGAGTTATATAGTAAGGTCCTAAGCCTACATACTAGCGTAATAGCTCCATTACTTCTCATGCTTCTATAGCTCTAGAAACTTGATACGTAAATCAATTTAATCACTTATTTAGTAATTTTTTTGCATTAGTTCAATTTAATTGGAATTTATTTAAGAGTAATAAAATATTTTCTGAACTGTGTGGTTTGATATTCTATGAGATTTTATTTTTCAATTAGGGTTAATCATTTGAGTTATTTTGGAGTAAATTTTATCAATTATAGTGATTTAAGACACCCTTTGCTTCATTCAAACACTGATATTTGGGAAAAAATTATAAGAACCCTAGCGAACTTATTTCAGTTAAATTTGAGGTCTACATATGTTTTAAAACACTTAATTACACATTTGAATATGATATTGTGAAAATTTTGGGAAACTAGGTAAACATACATTAAAATTTTAAAATAACAAATTTCAAATTTCAGTTTCCTAGCGTCAATGAGAACAAAGTCCTAAACATTAGATTATGTTTGTTTTACATGATTAAATTATTTATCACATAATTTTAACTTAAATTTTAACAATTTGTATAGGGAAATTATATCATTATCTAGGATCACATTCAAGAACAATGCCTAAAATGTGTCTACTGTTATGAGTTAAATGCTTCACTAAGAACTTCATAGAGTAAATATAATCTAAGAAAAAGACTTTATGATTGCCCCGAGTAGCTAGTGAAATGCTAATGAAAATTCTATAATGAGATTTTTATATTGATTAAAGTAGTTTACATTATTAAAAGGTACGTATTGCTTCCTTTGTAGGTTAGAAATATGACTTCTTTTTTACGAGAATTTTCTTTAGAGGGTTATTAATCTAAATCATAAATTAAGTAAAGAAATAATTGATTTAAAAAGAGAGAGAAAAAGGAAAATCAAAGTATCACCCGAAGTAGAAGCCATCAAGACATTGGTGATTGTATTAAGGTTGGAATAGTTGAAAAATTGGAGATTAAAAATGACGCAACATGAAAATGCAGTACTCTAATTCAAGAGTACAGAAAATGTAGATCTAATCTAAGATGTACAAAGAACTCAAAAAGGATATGAAAACCGTATGTATAATAGAGTAATTTGATCAAAAATAGGCAAAGGATTCTTTCGCAATAAAATAAAGAATTATTTGTATGAGTTATAATGACCTAGAACCTACTAACAAGGATAAAAATGTCCTTGTAGTCCTAATAAAAGTAAAACATAGTAAATAAATAAATAGACTTCTTATTCTAAAGCTCCGTGTTAGTCCCCTCCACTTGTAAAAAACTCGACCTCGAATTATGTTCTGGATAACCTAACTTGAACTCTAGTAAGTAGGGGTAAATATCTGCAACATTAAAGGTTGAGTTAATATTACCCATTCACAAAGTTAATTGAATGACATATGCATTGTCATTAATTTTCTTCATGATCTTGAATGGACCATACTTCTTGGCCTTTAACTTGTGGTGATGTTCAGTAGTTCGCTTATACTTTGCATTAGCTTTTTCAAGTCATTCCTTCACCTCGACTTGTATTTCTTGGGTTTCTTTAGCAAACTTGGCTGCACTCTCATGGATGTTAACATTTTTAGGTAACTGAATAAGGTCTAGTGCATGATTTGATACCTTAGTGTAAACCACGGAGAATGGAGATCGACCAATAGATTTATGGATAACATTGTTGTAGGCAAACTCAGCTTGTGTGATAAGAAAAACTCAATTCTTTGGCTTTATACGACAAATACATCGCACTAGATTACCTAGAGTCCTATTCACCACTTCAATCTATCCATCAGTTTGTGGGTGAGCTGTGCTACTATACTTCAAGGATGAATCAAACATACCCCCACAAAGTTCTCCAGAAATGACTCGGAAACTTAGTGTCTTTATCAAACGTAATTGATTTTGGAACCCCACGGAGCCTCACCACCTCTTGGAAGAATTGTTTAGCAATGGATGTTGCATCTGCTATCTTCTTACTTGGTAAAAAGTGCATCATCTTAGAGAATCTGTCGACCACCACGAAAACTGAATCCATGCCTCTTTACGTTCTTGGTAAACCCAATATAAAGTCCATGGAAAGATCTTCCCCAATATTGTCAGGCATAGGTAATGACATGTATAAATCTGGCACCTATAAACAACATAAACAATGTTTCTCCTCAATTTAGGCCAAAAATATCTTTACGTACCTCTATAAGTGTCTTGTTTCTGCCCAAGAGTCTAGCTAATTCTCCTCTGTGTAAATTTCTAATTACCTTCTCCTTCATTGATGTTCGCCGGAGGCATAGTTGGTTACTTCTCATAAGGAACCCATCATGAATGTAGTAGTCTCTATACGGCTTTCCTATTTGACAAGTTTGTCATATTCCTTTGAAGTCTTCAATGTTAACATATACATCTTTCAAGTATTCGAAACTTTCAATCTCAACTGTTAGGGTTCTGATTATGGCTACTTGTCGACTTAACGTGTCTGTCATTACATTGTTTCTCCCAACTTTATGGACAATTTTATAGGGGAACTTGTCAATATAAGCTAACCATTTAGCATGCATCTTGGTTCTCAACTACTTTTGGCTTCCCAAATACTTCAATGCTTGATGAGCTGTATAAATAATAAACTCCTTTCTAATTAAATGGTGCTCCCATGTCTTCAAAGAGCTCACAGTGGCGTAGAACTCCTTATCATAGGTAGCCCATTTTTGCCTTACCTTGCTTAGTTTTTCACTAAAGTATGCCACAAGCCTTTTCTTTTGGGATAATACTATTCTAATACCTATCCCACTTGCTTCACACTCCACTTCAAATAACTTTTCAAAGTCTAGTAAGTCTAGGATCGTTGTTGTACACAATTTCTCCTTGATAAGGGCGAAGCTTTGTTTTTGCTCTTCTTCTCATCTAAACTTTCATTTCTTTAGACATTCCGTAATAGGAACTACAATGCTGCTAAAATTTTTAATAAACCTCCTATAGAACGTTGCCAAACCATGAAAACTCATCACATCTCTAACGGTTCTTGGTTTAGGCCAATTTCTAATGGCCTTTACCTTATCTTCATCCACTTAGAAGCCATATTTAACCAAAACATATCCAAGGAATAGCAAATTCTCCAACATAAATAGGCATTTCTTCAAGTTGGCATATAATTGATTTTCTCTTAAGGCCTCAAATACATGCCTTAAATGTCCCACATGCTCTTCAATAGATCTACTATAGATAAGAATATCTTCATAATAAACAACCACAAACTTATCAATGAAAGGTTGCAGCACCTGGTTCATAAGACGCATAAAAGTGCTCGGTGTGTTGGATAATCCAAAAGGCATGACCAACCACTCATACAAGTCATCCCTTGTCTTGAAGTCTGTCTTCCACTCATCTCCAGGCCTTATTCCTATTTGATAGTATCCACTTTGAAGATCAATTTTAGAGAAACTAATGGCTCCACTCAGCTAATCCAACATATCATCAAGTGTCAGAATAGGAAATTTATAGCCAATAGTGATTTTGTTGATCGCTCTACTGTCAATGCCCATCCTCCAATTCTCATCCTTCTTCAGTGTAAGTAATGCTGACACTGCATATAGACTCGTACTCTCCCGAATATGACTTTTACTTATCAAGTCTTCTATTTTCTCGCTTAGAATCTCATTCTCTTTCGGGCTCATCCTGTAATGAGGAAGATTAGGCAAGCTAGCTCCTGAACCCAAGTTAATATAGTGCTGGAAATCGCACATAGGCAGTAATCCCTCTAGTAAGTCCTCTAGAGTCACATCTACAAACTCCTTCAATATAGATTGCACTTCTTAAGATGTCACAAGTTCGGGCTTGCTTTCTACTAGCCCTTCCCCTTTAACCATTAACAGATGAACCTCTTTTGTTTCCTTCATCTCACTAATAAAATTTTCTCAATTATTCTCTACCTGTAACAAAGGCTTCTGGATCTTTTCTTGAGACTTCACACTACTGATAGGTACTAAAGTATACTTTACACCATCTTTTACAAAATGTTATGTATTTTTCCTTCCCAAATGCATTGCATCTACATCAAACTGCCATGGTCTTCCCAATAGGATCTGACATGCATCCATCTCTACTATGTCACAGTAGTGCTTATCCTAATACTTTCCAATAGAGAAAGTCACTTTACACCATTCTTTAACCAGAATTTGTCCAATATCCTTGATCCACCTAATGCTATAAGGATCTGGATATAGCTCGGTAATCAACTTTAACTTCTTCACAATATATGCACTTAATATTTTTCTGACTCCCTCCATCAATGATCAACTCACACAAATTTCCTATCACCAAACACCTCATATGATAGAGCTTATGTTTTTGCAAATCATCATGCTACTTGCGAGATATCATCAGTCTTCTAACGATACACACATATGTCTCCTCATCCTCTTCTCCCTACTGTTCCCAACCATCTCATTCGGGCCCACGCACTTCCTCTTCATCTTCTTCTTGTTGTTATTGCTTCACCATGTTTACTGCTCTCCTTTTTGGACACTCATTAGATTGGTATCCTAGCTTGTTGCACCTGTAACACTTTGATGGAGCTAGTTTGGTATACGGATTGACGGGTTTTGGAAGTTGTTGGAGCTACTTTGTTTGAGCTTCGCCATTAGTGCTTCCCTTGCCAACACTACTCCTCATAGTGGTTACAGTAACCACCTCCTTTCCTTTATTGCGCCTAAACTCTTCTCACCTGTAGAGTGGTTAAACTCTCGTTGCTTCTCATTCAGTAAAGATTCATAGCTAAATTTCTTGCATCTTGCATTGTAAACACCATTAGGATTCCTATCTTCTCCTTTATATTCAATCTCAACCCTTTTAAGTAACGTGAGACTTGTTGAGGTTGAAATTCAGACAACCGGTTAGGGGCTAGCACCTCAAAAACTCTGTTGTATACTCATAAACGCTACGACCACTTTGATGACATTGCTGCTATGCGTCAAAAATATATTGCTCATAATCTAGCGATAAGAATCTCCCTTTAAGCAAATGCTTCATCCTCCTCCACGAAGAAACCATATTCTGCCCTTCTCTCCTTTCTGACTCTCGCAACTGCTCCCACCATATAGAAGCTTCTCCTTTTAGACGGTAGGCCACCAACTTCACTTTCCTATCCTTTGGAATCTCAGTATAATCGAAGAATCTCTCAACCTCCGCTAACCAATCAAGAAAGCCTTCAATATCCAGATATTCCCTAAAAGATGGGATATCTACCTTAAGTTTATATTCATAGTGTTGGACCCCGAACACTTTCTTGGAGATTTGATTTATTAAATGACAATTAAATGAGAATTTGTGGTAAATTAGTCATGTGCTAAGAAAAAGAC
>JANZLX010000002.1:29904019-29914836 GCA_025531955.1 Erythroxylum orinocense
TGCTTCCGCTTTCCGTCCAATTGCTTTGCTTCCGCTATTGGATTTTGATTCGATTTGTATTTCGGAATTCGCTTTCGATTCTTCGTTCCGTTTCGTTTTTCGGTTGGGATCCGGTTCCCGGATCAAGTCCCAACACATAGTCCCTTCTTTGTCTTGGCTAGATGACTTCTTCCTCCTCACTGGAACTATTTTCATGATTCCATGACACGAGATTTTGAATCTGAGGATGCCTTGCAAGATCACCTTCCCTAACAAATGGTTCCTCAAGTCTTCTTGTGTTGTCTCCTCACAACAATGTTTGCAATAGGTCCTAAATTAATGCCAACTATTGTTCCATATTGCGAATTGACTCTCAAACTTCGAGTAACCCACGAACGTCATCGTTGGTGTTGGCCATTGTCAGATAAACAAACCTTGGGTTTTCAAGGCTCTGATACTACCTAACGCAACATGGAAATTCAATATTCTAATCCAATAGTACAGAAAATGCAAATGTAATTCAAGATCTACAAAGAACTCAAAAGGTAGACGAAAACTTTAAGAGAAATAGAGTAATTTGATTGAAAATAGGCAAAAGGTTCTTCTGCAATAGAATAAAGAAGTATTTATATGAGTTATAATGACCCAGAACCTAATAACAAGGATAAAAATGTCGATGTATTCTTAATAAAAGTAAAACACAGTAAATAAATAAATAGATTTCCTAATCTAAAGCTCCGCGTAAAAAATGCAAATTGACATCATTTAGATGGACAATGCTTTATTAATCGAAAAAAATTTTGAAAGTTGATGTTGATGAATATTATTATAATACTTATTGTGATTATTTTAAAAATAATTATGAACTATGTATTAGGCATACTAGTGATAGCTATTGAAACGTTGGTAATTAAAGAGAAAATCAACAATATAAAATTGAATATTACTTTATTGGTTAAATATAAAATTGACTTAAGATTGATGCTAACAAATGTTGTTATGGTAGTTATTGTGATTGCTTTGAAAACAATTGTGAATTGTTTTTTATTTTTAATATTCCTAGTTAGGGTTTCTTCTTTAAGTATTCATTCTTAAGCCTCTCTTTTTATATATATATTCTTAGTTAGGTCTTCTTATTTCTAAGATGTCATCAAAATTGTTTCAATCATCTTATTATTTATTTTTCTTTATATTGTATTATTTATATACATACATATATAAATAAATAAAGGCAACAATAAAGTAAAATAAGTTAAGAAAAATGTGTATAAATTAGTGTTTCTTTAGGAACATTATAAGTGTGCCTTCTAAAGATGGTTTAACATCTAAAGAAGAGAAGGAAAATGCGATCTTTCTTTATGAGGAAATTTAATAATAATTTAAGAAGATCAAGGCAACATATAATGATGTGAGAGAGTCTAAAATTCACGAAAAGAAAAAAGTGAGGGCAAAAGTTCTAAAGGATAAGGTTTAAATAGAAAAAAAAGGAGAAAAAAAGTTACAAAAGAAGAGGAGTGAGTATCATAAGAAATAAAAACAAGCAAGTGACCTTATATACAAAGGGAATAAATATATTAAGAGTACTTGCAATGCTAATGAATTTAATTTTGATTGTTTGCTTATTGTTGTGTCTAGTTTCTATTGCTTTTAATTGCCTTCATATCTTGACTTTGGTTACAAATCCTTATGTTTTGATCCAAATGTGAGATAAATTGAGTGGAAATTGTGAAAATATTGCATGAATTTTAATTGGATTATTTTGTAAATTTTGCATTAAAAAAAAGAAGACCAAAGTGGTGACTTAACTTGGTGTAGTCATAGTAGTGACTTAACTTCTCACTATCGTGACAAGCACCAAAGTGCTAGTCATATTGTGTGTTTTTCTTTTCCATTTAATAGTTAAAGATGCATGATCATGAAATAAACTCGATCGGGACTAGAAATGCATAATATGAGTGAATAGTATACTTGCATGCTTGGGTTGATTGACTTGGATTTTGATTAAAAGCACATTAGCTTTTTGTGATAGATGAATGACACCTTCTCCGATAAGAATTTGTGCCTTTTGAAATATTAAACACCAAAGTCAAGTATTCTTTGTTGAGAGTGTTCTTTCATGATTACAGAACTTTAGAACTTACTTGCAAATAATAGTTAAGATCATATAATCTTATGCAAACATTGAGATGATGAAGGCAATTACGATTTACCCATTTTGTGTAAAAAGCCACCATAATGTTATCCTTAGTGAATCCCCTTTGAGCTTAACATGAAACCTTTTCTTTTTTAAAATCCAAAATATGAGCCTTAACCTTAATTATTTATCCTCTTTGTAGTACCTATTATAAGCAAAGTTGAGCATTTGAATGGGTATGATTTGGTGTAGGAAATAATTGCTTGAATAAGTGTGGGGGAATCATAGGATATAGTTGGCTATTGAGTTAGGAATGGGTATGGCTGTAGCAACTTTTATCTCTCTTCTACATTTTTTGACTTCTAAATAAATACTTTAAATGTTCTAAATAAATAAAAATAAACTTGATCTTGTTCTAAAGAAATACAAATAAAAAAGGGGAAAGGAAAAAAAAGAAAAGAAAAAGAAAAGAAAAGGAAGGAAAAGAAGATAACCAAAAATGAAAAGAAAGAGGAGAAATATAAAAAAAGCGAGTGCTAATTTTGTTAACTTGAAAGGAAATAATTGAGTGTTTTATGCTTCATTGTTTATATTACTTTAAATGTTCAATTTGTTTTGTGATTTTAAACTGTGATTTTCCTTTTTCCTACCCTTAGCCTGACCCCATTACAACCAAAATAAAGACCTTCGGATTGATATTTATGTTGGAAATGAGTGGTGGAGATTGGATTAGTAAGCAAGCCTATGGTTGATACCTTACATGAAATGAATAATGAGTGAATATATCCTACCTTTGAATGCTTGAGAGAGTGGAGAGTGGAGTGAGTGTCTATCACGTGTGTTGATGGTTCTTTGAATTGAAGTACTTGTTGATTTTGCCTAAGTGTGTGGAGAATAGTTTGTTCACAGAGTATTATGAGTTTCAAGTTCTCAGGTTGTGTTTATTGAAATGATCATTGACATCTTTCACCATTATTTGAGAAAATAGTTGTTTTCATTATTTGTTCTGGTATAGTCTAGTGTTCTTTACGTTGCTTAAGGGCAAGCATAGTTTAAGTGTAGGGGAATTGTTGTGTCTAATTCTATTGGAATTTGCTTACATTCATATCTTTATTTTGGTTATAAATTCTTGTGCTTTTAATCCAAATTTGAGATGAATTAAGTGAAAATGGTGTGAATATTGCGTGAACGTTAATTGGATTGTCTTGTGAACATTGCATGTAAATTAGAAAAATTATGCATGAAAGAATGAATTTGGACATAAAATATGCATGTAACATAAACTAATTAAAAAAATCATGTAAATTGAGCATCACTATGTAATTCACGGGTGTGACAATTATAGTTACACCCATGACAACTTATTCTGCATTCATTTTTAAATCTGACATGTGTAGGTTTTGAAGGTGTAAAAACCCTAAAGGTAAAGTCGGCTAGAGGAGGTGAACCTTTTTTTTTTCTGAGATAGAAACAAACAGAGAGAAAGGAGGTAGATAAAAGAGGGAAAATAGAGAAGAGTCGGGTGAAGAAGAAGAATAGTAGAGAGGTGAAAGCAATGTAAGCATTTGATCATCTGGGTGAGGATCAACCAGAAGCAGAAGGCAAGAGCCAATGCAGAAAGCTTGAGAGTGGCAAGAGACCACCGCAACTCCCTCATCCGAACACTTTGTTTGCTCATTCTGTTCTTTATTTGTTGTATTATTTCTCTATTGCTTTGTTGGACTCACTACTATGTTATCTTTTGATAGTTCATTTTGGTTATTTCACTCAGTTTATTACTTTAATACTTCTCATATACCAACAAAGATGAGATTGAAGTATATGAAGATGTTGAATTTGGTTTATTCCATGATGGGTTGATTCTTTTTCTTAAGAATTAATGTGGCTAGTTTAGTTGATTATGCATGATGAAGGGATCATTTTATTGTCTTATTAATTACTATAGTTTCTGAGTTTATTGGATGTAAAAACATGGTCAAACTTTAAATCATTTTGGTATTAAATGAAGGATCGAGAGAAGAAGTTTAATATAGAACAAAAAACTATAGACGTTTAAGTTATGAATTAGAAATATATTAACTTAAGTGGGAAAGTATTAGTTGGGCTTAATAATTAATTTGGATGATAAACTTATCGAATATGAAAGTTAGATTAGTTTATTGTTTGAATTGAATCTAAAATCCAGTTGTTAATTTTATTAAGACAATTATCTAATCATTTCCCCTTAGTCATGCATAGGAGATTAAATTAGTGAAACTAATTCTCAAGAGTTTTTACATTGATTAATCAATTCGTTTTTGTTTTTAGTTAAATCATTTCATTTTTTAGTCTAATTGCCTAATTTTCTTTAAAGCCTTTACTTAACAAATTGGGACAAAATGTTTAGGATTGCATTTTTTATTTTTATTTATGATAAATTTGAGTGGACCAATTTCACCTCCATGGGAGATGACCCTGAGTTATCAATTACAACTACCTCGTATACTTGCGAGTAAGATAGCTTAGGTATTTTTATAACTTATTTTAGCACAACAATGGTCCCATTACCTATGTGCCAAACTTAAGATGGAAGTGTGACAATTGATGAGATAATGATCATCCCCTTCTATAGTTTTAATTTCTTATTCCTATTATTTCTTTAGGATTGTTGTATTTTTCTTCCATAATGTAATGTGCATAGTATATTAACATACACTAGGATTCTCAGTGGACATCTTTCATCTCTAACAAGATAATCTACTTATGTAAAATCCAAACACAAAGCCCAACAATATGTATTTTGTGTGAATGTTATGGTTCTTCTTATTATTGGGTGAGGTTTGACATTCCTTTTGTAACAATCCATGTTTTATGTTTCCTTTTGAAGAAACTCAAATGTCTCCTTTGTTAATGCATAACGCAGTTTGAATCTAAAAGTGGTGATGTTGTTTAAAGGAGTGAATGGAAATAAGCAGTGTAGTTGGCTCCACTACTTAAGTTGTGTGCCAACCTCAAGATGGAAGTGTGACAACCGATGAGTTAATGATCATTCATTTCTATAGTTTCCATTTCTTAATCCTATCATTTTTCTAGGATTGTTGTATTTTTTTTCCCATAATGTAACATGCACAATATATCAACATAAACTAGGATTCTCCATAGATAGCTTCCATCTCTATTAAGACAGTCTGTTGGTGTTCATGTAGAATCCAAACACAAGGCCTACTTGTTTGTCTTTTGGGTGATTTTTATGGTTATTCTTATTATTGAGTAAGGTTTGATGTTCCCTTCGTGACAACCCATGTTTTATGTTTCCTTTTGAAGAAACTCAATATGTCCTTTGTTAATGCATAATGTTGTTTGACTTTAGGATTGGTGATGCTATTCGAAAGAGAGAATAGAAATAAGCACTACAGTTGGTATTACTAAGTTGTGTGCCAACCTCAAGATGGAAGTATGGCAATTGGTAAGATAATGATCATCCATTTCTATAGTTTTGATTTCTTAATCCTATTATTTTTTTAAGATTGTTGTAATTTTTTTTTCATAATGTAATACACAACATATCAACATAAACTAGGATTCTCGGTGGACATCTTCCATCCTTAACAAGGCATGCAATCACTGTGTATCATATACCTTTATTAATTTTTCACATAATAGCAAAAATCACACTACTAAAATACACTTTTCCATTTTCTATTAATAAACAAACGTAGTAATGAAATTGTAAGCCGCTTCTATTTTATTTTCAATGATAATTTAATTCTGCTATAAATTACATATTTTAAGTAAATCATTGATTTAATCAATGATATAATACCCAAAGTTTCTAGTTAGAAATGCTTGTAAAATTACAAATATGTTAATATATATTGTAATAAAATAATTAATATAAGCGTATAATTAAAAAATTGAAAACAAGATAATAAAACAAAATAATTAATATAAGTGTACAATTAAAAAATTGAAAACAAGATAATAAAACCAAACATACTTTTCAATTTTTATATTAGAAATCTCAACCAAATATTTTTTATTTTTAATTAAAAATAGAAAATTAAAATTAAAAACTAAAAACTACCAAGAAAAAATGGAAGTTAAATCAAGCAATTATGCACTCAATCATGATCAAGTAGCAGGGTGACCAGAGTTGGGCACAAAAAAGTGTTGACTGAAAGGAAAATAGACAGACAAGTACATTAGGTTTTTTTTCCCCTAAATTTATTAAATTATTAAGTGGAAAAATCTAACACATTACAATTATTTTCGTAAGAAATTGAAAATTTGAATCTTTTAGCTTCAATTTTGTTTAAGGTCAAACTAGTATTGAAAAATTAAAATTAAGTCATCTTTGAGATTTTTTTTTAACATTAACCCTTACATTTATCTGTTGAAAACATATTCACTTTAAAAGCTAGTCTGCATATCTGTTGAAAACATATTCACTTTAAAAGCTAGTCTGCATCCTCCGCTTTCAAATATTTACGCACCTTTTAGCACATGTCAACTTTAATTTGAAAAAAAAGTGCCAAAATGCAAAATTCACTTCTCAAAGTGAAGGAGGCTATCTTTCATCTCTGATCTTCGAATCCCATCTTCCTTATCCTCCCAACATTCTCGGATACAGCTCCTGCGTTTCAAGTCCAGTCCAAATCAATTACAATGTTAATTAAATTAACAAGAAAATCAAGCCACAATTCATATTCTGGGTCCTTCCCAGGAGCCCAGTTCACATTTGCGCAATAATTGAAATGTTACGTTGAATTCTCAACATAAAGAAACACGTTGTAGTATAAAGAAAAGGACTTTCTCTGGTGCATCAAATAGATCAGTAAGGGTATCAAAGGTAAAAGAAGGATGTTCAATGAACTACTGAAAAAGTTTTGATCTTTGAATCAAAAATAGAAAATATCAAAAGAAAAAAAGGAGCAATCAAGACCCTTTACATATATTGAGAAACTAGATGACAAAGGAAGGTTAGTACCTTGCGACTTGCAAACAGGAGGATCTTCAAAGAGAGAAAGGGATAGCTCCTTATGAGCAAGGCCAATATCAAACAAGATCAAACCCGATGAAGGGTCACAAACAATTATCCCTTTAACAGGCAGCCAAAGGAAAAGTTCTTCCTGGGTAAGACCCTCCAATCCAACAAGTCCGCCATAGCTAAGATTAGCTCTAACCACGGTGTCAAAGTACACTCTGGTGCCAAACTTGGCCATGCAAGGACCTTCCAAATGAACCTCCAAGCGACCACTCTGGTCATCAAGACTGTACGAATTTACATTGCTCGGAAAGATACCAGGTGGCAGGCCTCGGCTTTTGAGGAGGCTTTGTATGGAGGAGGAGGCGGTGCTGACGGTGGCAGAGGAAAAGCGAAGAAGAAGAAGAAGAAAAAGAGAGAGAACAAGGAAAGATTTTGGGTTGAGAAACATTGTCGATGAAAATTTTTGATTAGCAAGGCAGAGCCAGAAAAAGGGTGGGAGATCAACCTTTTGAGTCCAAGGATGGGAGAGTTCCCGTGGCAACTGAAAGTGTGGGATCTAAATTATTATTATTCATACAATAAAAAGAAGTTCTCTGAATCTGATGTCCCAGCAAACGGCCGGGGCCAGCTGGACAGAAGAAAAATACTAGTGGACAAAGCTTGGGAGAGCCTACAGCATGATCTTTCTTGACAATGTGAATTGGGTTTAAATATGGGTGATTTGGCTACATTTCTTTTTTTTTGTTATTTTTTAAATAAAAACAAAAGCATGTGTGTATTTAATGTTATATTTTTTATCGCTAATAATATGTACATATTAGAAAAATTTTAAAACTAAATTATTTTAATTAAATAAATTTATTTTAATCTCTTATATACTATTTATTAACAAATTATTAATAAAATTTTATTTTATTAAAATTTTAACAATTTTATAATTAATTTTTATTTTAAATATATTTTAATTATTAAATCAAAATTTATTTGAAATTTATATATATTTTTATGATATTTTAAGTTTAATTGTATTTATTAATGATTTTTAAATTTAATTTGTTAAAAAATTATAAAATGATTAAGTAAAATTAACTTATCTATAATTCTCATTAATAATTAATTTTAATTAGTTAAATATACAATATTAAATTAAATTATTCATAATTTTTATAAATAATTAATATCTTAAATAATTAAAGAATATATTTAATTGATATAAAATCAAATTGTGAAAAAAATAAAAATAGGAAATAAAAACTACTTTTTAGATTTTTATGAATTTTGAAAACGGGATGAAGCCATAATTAAATTAAAAATTAAAAATGAAAATGAAAAATAAGATCCCTCCCTTCACCTTCTTTGTTGCCTGCTTCCTCTCTTAGCCTTCTCTCTAACCACTCTCAGATCTGCAACTCCATTCTCAGTTTTAAGTCAGCTTTTCCATTCTTCAGCCTGCCCTTTCCCTGCTGCTCTGCTTCCTTCCTCCAATCTTCAGCCTTTTCCCATTCTCTTCTGCTCTGCTTCCTCTTCTTCACTTTTCCCATATCTGCTTTGCTCCTTCCCTCGCTTCTCGTTCTGAACCTTTTCTCACTTTTTTTCTGACCTGCACCTCTCCTTGCTCAACCCTGCTTTCAGAATCTCAAGCCTGCTTTTAGTTTTTTCATCCCTCCATTGCATTCAGTTTTTCAGAATCCCAACCCTTTCTTTCTGCCCTCCTTCGGGTCCCCATCTCTCTGCCTTCAGGTCTAGTTGGCTTCCTTTCTCCAGCTCTGGCCTGCAATAAAACATCATGCCAAACATATCGAGCTCAGATTTCCCCCCTTTGTTATCCACAGTTCAAAACTCTATCCCTCATCCTAACCCTAATCCTAACTCAACCTCCCCATTCAGGCTGAACCTAAGAGTTTTGCAGCTGCTACTGCAGCAGATAACAAAGTAGATGGACCCAAGAGAACTTGGAAACAAATAGAGGGTGATGGATCAGACTCCTCATTGGAGTACTGCCCTCCAGTGGAGGTTGAAGGTCAGCTGATGGTTGCTCACAGTATTGACATTCTTCAACAAGGAGCTAAATCTTGGGAAGCTACTCTAGTTGGATTCTTTATGGAGAAAAGACCTGCTTTTCCCATCATTCAAGCTTGGGCATCTAGGAATTGGAAAGGAAGAGGGCTCTTGGAGGTTATGTTATCCGAAGAGGATAACATTATCTTCACTTTTTCTTCCAAATCAGAAGCTTTAAAGGTCTTAGAAGAAGTTCATTGGCATATTTCTCAGCTTCCTCTATTCCTACAAACCTGGCATCCTGGAATGGAACTGGAGAAAATTAGAAGAAAGAGTATTCCTCTATGGGTAAATATTCACAATATTCCTTTAGAATATTGGACCACTAAGGGGCTGAGTATGTTGGCAAGCTATTTAGGCAAGCCATTATGCATGGATGAAAACACAGCCATGAGAAAACAAGTAGGATTTTCTCGGTTATGTATCAGCATGGATATCACAAAGAAATTGCAAGAAAGCATTCCTATGCTAAGACTTGCTGATGAAAAATATCTTAGAGAAGATAAGGTGTTTGTCTCTTACCATTGGAGACCATCCCTTAAGGCTCAAGGAAAGGAATGGAAACCTGCGGGTAGAACTTTTCTCAAAGGGGATTATTGGGAAGTAATAGGGTTGGAAAAATTGGAGTCGGAGGATCCACAACAGAACAAGGAGACAGAACAAGTGGATGAGAACCAAGGGCTGCTTCAGCCACATAATGGATCTTTGGACATTCAAGTTCATAATCAGATGGAGAACACAATTGATTCAACTCTGCAGAGGAAGGAACAACTTAATAAAACTGATGAAGAATGCAACAGCTCTATTAACACTAGGAGCAATGATATGGAACATAGTGACCCCAATCCAGATGAAGGTGTTGCTACTAGTAGTGAGCTTGCTGAAGCAACACATCAAAGGGCTGAACAGCTAGCTGATGAAACTCTTCCAAGGGCAAACCAACTGATTGGTAATAATTTTGAGGACAAAATTGAGCAAATCATGTCTAGGAAAAGTGTTAGAAGCAATAGGAAAAGCTCCGAAGGAAAAACAACTTGCCTATGACTTTGTTAGTTTGGAATGTTCGTGGAATAAATAGTCCTTCTAAGCTTAATGCTTTAAGGGACTTTGTCATAACTGAAAAGCCTAAGGTTTTTTGTATGTTGGAAACTAAAGTTAGAGAAGCTAATTTGAATAAATTGGCATGTTTAGGAAGCAATTGGCACTTCACTACTAATCACCAATGTCATGCCTATAGTAGGATTATCTTAGCTATTGATGCTGATTTTGTGGAAGTGGATGCTTTGGATCTTGGATAGCAGCATATTCACACCAAGATCTATTTCAAAATGGAAAATACATGGATCCAAGCAACTTTTGTCTATGGTTTCAACACAGTCATCCAAAGATTTGAACTTTGGAATGATATTCGTTGTATTAAGGGTCTGGTTTCTCTCCCGTGGCTGGTGTGTGGTGACTTTAACACCACTGCATTCAGGACAAAGGCAGAAGGGAACTACAATCTACTCAACTACTCCTCTGATTTATATGATTGCATGCAGGAGGTGGAATTGTTAGATCTGAAAATGGAAGGTCACTTTTTTACTTGGTCCAATAAGCAAAACTCTTCGTGGAACATCAGGAAAAAACTTGATAGGGCTTTGGTTAATGAGGAATGGCTTTCTACCTTTCCAAGAAGCA
>JANZLX010000002.1:29928105-29939607 GCA_025531955.1 Erythroxylum orinocense
TTAATCACTTAATCCAAGCATCATTCTAGGTTCAATTCAAGCTCCATTCAAGCCTAAATTAAGTCAAAATAAACAGTTAATGTCCATGGGGAAGACTTCATGTCCACTGGGCGGACCTTTACGGGTCACTTACAGAAATGTGAAAATTTTGACCCTTTAGAAAGTAAAATCTCTCCTTGAGGTCTATATAAAAGTTGTAGAACTCGAAGTCCTCTTCGAAAGCGTACTTAAATTACCTCAATACGAGATCTACATAAACAGTTGTGCCTCTTGCCCCAACATTTATCCAATTGCATCCTAATTTTCTAGATTTCTAACTCTTTACTTACTACATTCAACACCTTATGTTTGGTCTATCATTTCTAATTTACTTACTCATCATTTTCCCATCATTCTTAACTCCATTCAACTTAGTATCATCCATAAACAAATTATAGTTCATGATTGATCATGAACACTAAAAACAGAACATATACATATATACATTCATCATCAACTTTCTGCACACATTCATCTTCATTTTCACTTTCATTTCACTTCTAACTATCACCTTAATTCTTCCCATTTCAAGACGTAACTCAAATTCTTGGTTAACATAACTTTCATTTTCATTATACCCTTAATTCACAAATCATAAAATCTACATAACAACTCATCACTTATGGTTTTCATTCTCTCAAAACAAAACACAAGAACATCTATTCATCCATCAATTTACTACACCCAGTACTCAAACTCAAGTTAAAATTTGAAACTTTTAAAGACAGAATTTGAATTCGATGTCTTCATAAAAAATGTATCCATATGTCTCTAATTAAATTCAAATTAAAAATCATCTATTTGGATATCTACAGATCAATTTATGGCTAAAATACCGATGCATATCTAATGGAAATGTTACAACTAACATATTCCAGCACACTTTAAACACCATTATCACTTTATCTTTAAACTTCCACCCTAGTTCTTCTCTTTTCAAGACACTACACTTTCTTTAACTTCAATACTCAATCCAATACATTTCTAAAACAACCAATGATCCAAGTTTATATACATAAAAAAACATGAAAATATCCATTTAGAAATTAATTTTTCTGCACTTCTTTCTACATCATTTTTGGATTCATTCTAACTCTAAATCATCTCTACATCAATTTATGAATCATTAATCATCATCCATGTAAAAACCAGACATCAATGTATTTATTTCTTTACCCACTTTCCAGCATACATAAAACATCATTTTACTCATTTAATCCAACATTATATCATTCTATAATCTATTACCCATCAAAACACAAAAACATAACATGGATATGTTCATTGTTCACCCACATTACATATATATTTTCAACATCTTTTTCATGATCATTTTATCACCAACTATCATCATATATGATTTTGTTTAGATAACCCACGAAGAACAAAGTTTAACTTACTTGATTTACCAAAAGCTTCTTCAAGAGTCTCCAAGAAACCCTAGCCTCCCACATCACATGATCATCATCATCATCATTTAAGGTAGAAGGGTTAGGTCTTTTAGTAACAAAATGGAGAAGGAAATGAATCTGGAAGAAACAAAGTGAAAGAGTTGGACAAACATCATTATGATGAGTGTGAGAGTTTGATGGTCGTGAGTGAAGAAGAAAGCAAATGAAGAAGATGAAGAAAAGAAGCATGTATCGTAATTGGTAAGTGAAAGACCATGAGTGGTGAGTGGCAAGTGTTGTGACACTTGTCATTTGCCACTTGCCATTTTATTGTGGTCTTTAATTGGTTCTTTTAAAAAGCTAGTCCATTTGTTTCCAATTTTCAGGCCAAATTTCTCCCAATTTTCAATGAATAATGTCACTTATTAATAATTTCTACTGCCATTTGACATTTATTTCTGTTTCCATTTGATATTTATATCTACTGCCATTTATCAATTATCTTGCCACTTGACATTTTTATTAGTCCAAAAATACCCATAATTTTAGAAAATTCTCAAATTTTATCAAAAATTTTAATTCACTACTTATACACTCCAACTTAATTTTTAAGACACATAAGCCATAATTCATTATAATCACATTAAAATAGTCATTTATGCCCAAAAAATGTCAGATGAGTGCATGAACAATTCATTGCAATGTGTGCAATAATTAAATTCACGTATCTGTATGCTAACATTATGCATGAGCATGAAATGCATTTTTATAATCTCTCATTGCTATTTTCTCAATTAGAGAAATCTAGGGTTGTAACCCTTAGTATGAAAATGGGATGTTACAGTAGAGGATCGTTTAGCGTCATTCATGAATTTATACACTAGTCTTTTTGTTCCTAATTATAGTTTTAATGCTAATGCTAAGACTAAGAATCAACAGTTTCCTAGAATCTAGGAGAAAGTAGAGATTGCAGGATGAAATCATAAGATATAATTTACTCAAAATTACAGGCAAAGGTATGATGCTCATATTCCAAGCTATTAGTGTAGGTAATCTAGATTTGTAGTACAACCTCAGGTGCCTCCATTTTATCAGTGGAATTAAGTGAGGCATCCTAAGAATCCATTGTCATTAACCAAAACTTATAGGAGAATATTTAAATAGTGGAGAGTTGCTACTAAGTTCGAAGGAAACAAGCCATCACCTTTTGAGAAGTTCATCCTATGGAAGCTACCTTAACAAGAGTTGTTCCTTTTAAGGGGTGTGCTTCAAACCTAAAAAAATAAAATAGGTAAAAGCTACTGGTGAAGGGTAGAATAAAAGAAAGGAAAGGCACAATCCCAAATTTCATAAAAAGTCGTCCCAATTTAAGTTCTAAGATGCAAGTTTCTATAAATTCTTCATAGTAGGAGAAATTCCTACTTAATATCCCTAAGTTATTTCTTCTATGAAATTTCTTGCCTTTTTTAACAAAAATTTTAGGAATAATGTAGAGTCCTTGCCTTAAAAGAGAGAATGCAAAGTATCTATATTGAAAGGGGTCTAGGAATTCGAGAGAATGTAGTTCTAGAGAAATCGAATGATAATATGGCTCAACATGTAAGACTTTTGTACATTAAAGCCCATATTAATGGAAAACTAACCTTAAGAGTATTGGTTGATAATGGGTCGTTTGTAAACATTCTACTAACAAAAATGATGGAATTTTGTTGGCAAAGATAATATAGATTGATCCGACATAAGTATTTATTGCTTCATTTACTAGGGAGACTATTAAGGCATGGGTAACTCTTCTTACAATTATCACAGTAGGGGGAACTTTTCATTGTTGACTTTCTTTATTATGAACACATATAGAAGCTATTAAGTTTTGATGGATAGAGATTGAATCCATTCTGATTTTTGCAGTCATTTTTTCAACTTTTGCTTTTATGGAAATGAAATGAGGTGAAATGACCTTTGGCGGTCATTGATTTCTTTTATGGATTGCGTTTCTAATTGCAATCAAATTTTATAATTGAGGATGATATTCTTAAAATGGCTTTTCGAGGTCCTAGATCAATAAGACCATTTGAATGGATTGTGACACCTTTGTCTTAAAGAATGTGGGAGCCACTTCTCATTGGGCTATAAATGCTATCTTTCTTGAACTATTAGGTCGTATTTCAAAATTTTATATAGATGATATTGTTGTTAAGTCCATGAAGAGCATGGACCATATCCTAAATATAAGGGAAGCTTTCTAAAAGATGAGAGCACATAAGTTGAAATTAAATCCTTTAAAGTGCACTTTTGAAGTAAAAGCAGGAAATTTTATGGGTTTCTTAGTCTACCAAAGAGGATTGAATAAGAAAAAAACTAGAAAAAGGAAATTCTTAAAGCAAAGCCACCTTTAAATAAGAAAAAACTTCAAATGTTTTTAGGATAAGTAAATATTAGAAGGTTTATTGCTAATTTGGCCAATAAACCTTTTTTATGCCACCTTGGAAAGGAATACCTTTGAAGGTATATATTTATGTTATAGAGGAATCTATTGGGTGCTTACTAGCCCAAAATAATGAGGTAGGTGATGAATAGGCTAATTATTATTTAAGTAAAATTCTAGCGCCAACAAAAAGTATGTCCTTATTATGAAATTATGTTTGGCGTTATAGTTTTCTTGCTCAAATTAAGACATTATTTGCTTCAAAATCGGGTTTGTGTAGTTTTTCAAATCAATTTGATAAAATATTTGATGAATAAGCTTATGAAACTTATAGATTTTAACCTTGTTTATTTATCTCCAAAATCCAGTAAAGGTAAAGCATTGGTTGACATCTTAGCAAGCCACCTAATGCTAGAAATTCAAAAGTATGTGGATCATTTAATGTATATTTATTAAAGGAAGTCTTAGGGTATGAAATTTGAAAGTTTTAGCATAAAGAAGTCTGTTAGTGCCATGATAGTCATTACTTCAAATGGAACAAAACGTCTTCTTTCTCTTATGATGGACTTCTAATGTATTAATAATTAGGCTAAAGAAGTCCTTATTATGGGAGAATCTTAGTTGGTATTGCAACAAGTAGTAAAAGAATATAAGTGCATAAGTTTAACTTTATCGCCTTAAATACTGCTGCCATTAAATTATTTGATTTTTTTTATGAGTTTGAATTCCAACATATTCCTTAAAAAGAGAATTAAGAGGCAAATGAAATTTCTCAAATTGTCTCTAGGTTAAGGATGTTCTAGGAGCTCGTTCATAAATGTGTTGTTATACAAAGAAAGTCTCATTTGTCCATTTACAAAAGGGGAATTTCCTTAATTTTTAACATTGATAAAGAAGACAATCAAATTTGGAGGGGCAAGATTAGGAACTTTATAAGGAACCCTAGTAAGAACTGCAAACACTCAACTGTTGAGGGAGTCTTACTTCAACAAGGTAGTAACGAACTTCTTTTACGATGTCTAAGGCATCAATCTAGAATTCAAATAAGATGACTCATTAAGCGTCACGGGTACTACTAGCCTTTAGTATTAAAGGATTATATATCCTAAGTAAAAGGTTGCCAATAAAGCCAAAGGAATGGAAGAATATAGTGAATTCATGCCTTACATTATATAGTTAAGCCATAGTCATTTAAGGGTTGGGCCATTAGCCTTATTGAAAAAAATATACCCACCTTCCTTTAAAGTTTGTAATTTTATTTTGTTGGAAACATATTATGATCACAAAAAAGGTTCAACAAATTGATGTAATGAAGTTCATTAAAAAACAAATTATTCGTCAATTTGGAATTCCAAAATCAATAACGAGTGACTAGGGTACTATGTCTACTGGTCACAAAATTAAAGATTTTTCCATGAATTATGGAATTCAATTATTGAATTTGACTTTGTACTATGCTCAAGCTAATGAACAAGATGAAGTGTCAAATAAAGTAGTAATTAAAATCATAGAAAAGATGTTAGAAGATAATCTAACAAATTGTTGTAGGATTTTGTCTAAGACATTACAGACATATCAGACTTCTGAATGCATGGCTAAAGGGGTCAATCCCTTCACTCCAACCAGGGCCGGCCCTGGGCAAGGGCCAGCGGGGCACCCGCCCAGGGCCCTCTATGAGAGGGGGCCCCAAGGCCCCCTCTATAATGTTAACCATTTTCGTTTTTTTATGCAGACAAAATGTTAGTTTTGGTGGAGTATGACCAATCAATTGGGAAAATAAATTTGTATGCATTTCCAACTTCCCATAACCAGGGCCCCCTCTCTAATGTTAACCATCAGTAACGTTAAGATTATAACGTTAAAATTTAATAACTTTCTATAACGTTAAAGTCCTTTATATCCTAACGTTATAATTTTTTTTTGAAGTAAAGGCAAGTTTGTGATCCTCATGCTTATAAATAGCTTTAAAATATTTAAGTATACTTTTACCTTCTAATTTCTTTATTTTCATCAATATATGTATTTAAAATACTTAAATTCAAAAATTAGCGGCAAAAATACGTCTATGTATTTGTTAGTGTTATAATCATTTAATATTTAGTTGGTTACGTAAATTTATAAATTGAGTCATTTATATTTCATACAAATATGTAAAGTTAAGTATATTGTCAATTTATTGTGGCCCTTTTTTTAATTTCGCCCCGGGCCTATAAAACTATAGGAACGGCCCTGACTCCAACCTATGGCCATGATGATGTTCTCCCTAAGGAATTAGTAAAATCCCATCTTTAAAAGTGGCAAAGCAAAATGCTTTAAAAATGCTTTGAGTATTCTGATGGGATGCTGATGAAATTAGAGGATCTCAGTGAAGTTCATCTCTAAGCTTGAATAACATGATCATTCAAAAAGAAGAGATGGCAGAGTTTTACAATTAAAGAGTTCATAAATGGTAATTCCATAAAGATGATCAAGTGGAATGTAATTTTGCCACATGGAATGAAAGATAGAGAGTGTAGCAAGTGGTCCCATTTAGAATTCATATGGATTTGGAAGGTAACGCCTATCAGCTATCTAATCTATAATTGAAACCCTATATGCCTACCATGTGGGAGAAATTAGGTGTAAAGAAATAACAATAAAATCCTATAAATAAAAAGTGAACCAAAATAATTGTTTTACTAATTGTTCTAAGGAAAAAAAATTTGAAACCAAATAGGCCAATTTGTGGTTAGTAAATTGTTCGTTAAAAGTTAACGAAAATAAATTTGAAAATCAAATAGGTCAATTTGTAAGACCTGACCTGTGAAGATTCTTAGAATTTAAACTAAATTGTTTAACGAATTCTTAAGTATTGGAATTAGTAAGGAAATTCAAGATTTATGAGACAAGATGGTTGAAATATGATTTAGGAAATTCAAGATTTATGAGACAAGACGGTTGAAACATGATTAACATGTGCTTTAAAAACAAGGGAAACCTTATTTCCAAGGCAATTAGATGAGGGAATAGGGGAAATTGCCTTGGAAATAAGGAAAATTGCCTTGGAAATAAAGGTTCCCTAAAAACAATTATCTATTGATGTTTAATTAGTTAAGACGTTGATTGGATATGAGAACTATTTGAGGTGGTTGAATTTGAGAGAGGTGGTTGAATTTGAGAGGATTATATAAACACACCACCGCACCATCACAACACAAAATAAGACCAAAATGGAAGAAATCATCTAAGAAAATTAATGGCATTGGCACACAATTAACACTACAGAATGCATCATTATTAAAGCCAACATCTTAAAATCATGATCCTAAACCTGAGGAGGATAATCTAATATTAATAATCACCATTAAGGTAGTTTCACTAATTACTCATGCCCTGATCTGTTTTCAACCGTACATATGACAATTTCTAGGCACAAGTTAGTTTGATTCCCTGACAACTTGTCCAAGACCTTATCCATTTTGTGGCTAGCCATTAAACAATGGCTAAATACAAAAGACATAAATAAGTTTCCAATAGCAGGCACTGCAAATTGCATCTCCTGGAATAGGATGGATGAATCAATTAATCACCTACTCTTCAGTTGTAAATATCCTTACCACGGGAGAAATTCCTGGCTTCATGTAATATCCAATGTGACAAATCATATTGGAATCAAATTATGTGATAGGCCAACAACAAAAACTTCAAAAAACAAAAAAGGTGACAAGACTATACTTGAACTCAGTTTCAGTTGTATCATTTATGCAATTTAGAGGGAGGAGAACATGACACAATTCAAAAATGAGCATAAAGATATACAAGAGATGAGCAATTAGACACCTTAATGGATCAGAGAACTTATCCTAGCAGAAGGTATACGTAATATAAGTGAAACTGTGAAAAATCAAAAGAAATCTCCTTTAGCTATGGGCAACATACTTGAGACACACACAAGACTGAAATCCATATCTGTAACTAGCTCCACTATTCAGTGGAGTGGCATGGAATGTTGGACCGTGTTATTTTGTAACCTTGTTCTAAGTTTAAATCCCTGGTGGATTTTTGTAGTTTCACTAGCCTCATTAATTTACCATACATTGGTGTTCTGCCTGTAAACTTGGTTTGTTCCCCTGTTTGGGTTATTAATACATTATTTCAATTTTTAAATAGAGCCATAAGAAGTCTCATACTAAGTAAATTATGGTAAAATATAATAGTCATTAGGGCATGGTTCATCCTAACTGATACAACAAAATTTGTGTTTCTCATATGAAACTCTGGAAGCGAGACCTTACAATGGAAACAGAACTCATCGTGCACTGGTCTAACTCACCATATAAACAAAGTTTACAACATCATATTAAACACCCACACATAATTTTCCAATCAAAACGTCACTAAGGATGATCAGCAGGTACTTTGAGAGTACACATCCAACTTGAGACCAAACCACTGAATCACCTGTAAATGTAGCACATCAGAAGTTTAATGCAATGGATAAGCTACCCAACTATATGACCAAAACATGAGGTATAACAATTAAACATGTGATGTTGAAGAGCGGGGGATGGAGATAGAAAAGGTCATTATAGAACTATAGTTTGCTGCAAAAATAGGTTGGCTGGACAACCTAAGTCTATCCTTAAACGATAAAGGTTTTGGAGACTAAGTTCCACAATCACTGAAAAGAAGAAAAAATTATGGATAATGCACATACATAGCATAGCTCAGGTTGATTCCGGAGTAGCTGCACGTTGTCTTGGCCTTCTTTGCTCTTGAGGTGGGGGACCATCTCTTCGTCTTTCATATCTTCTACTCTCATACTTCGAGTTCTTGCGTTGTTTCGGTTGATAGGTAGGGTATGTACATGGGATTATCTCTCCATTGACGTACTTGTCTCCTATAACATATCCAAAATCAATGAGGCATGACAGGATATACTGATATATATTGTAAATAAAAATTAATAGAAAGTAACAGTGCACCTCCATAGTCCTTGTTCTTAACATCTATATACGAGTCTGGCAAAACCCAAAGGACCCCAGGCAAACCTAAATAATGTGTGGACACCATTAATTCTAGAGAAGCAAAAGATAAACCACGATACTGTAGATGTAAAACAAAACTCGTGCTTCAATTGTTACTTACCCTTGAACTTCTCAGATGTCGCTTCATCAACAGTGCATTGAAATCCAGTGTAAGTGGTGGTACTAAATGCATACATATTTTTCTTTGCCTCTTCCATGCTGATTCCCAATCAATCAATGTATATTGTAACGCAATCAAACCATCAAGAAAATCGTAAATACATACATAAGGACATCCCACTGAACACAATCACATATCAAATGCCCACATGAAGTTAAGGTCTAAAGGAACTTAATCCAACATCCTGTACTTCGAAGGGGGAATTGGAAAAAGGCTCCCTATTTACACAGACAAACGTGTACTAGCATTCAATACTGCTTAATTTAACATGGACAAACCTACTCTTATTATCATAACATCACCAGAATTCCTTACATAATAACAACTACAAACAAGGAAAACAAAGCACTTCAACCTATCAGAAGAAAGAAAACAGAACACAGAGAACAAGACTTCACATCAAATTTGCTTTCATCTAACCACAAGTATGGAATAAATACCCAATTGCCAAATAACGCCAATCACCTCAATACATATCAACAGAAAAGCAAGAAATAAGTTTGAAAGAAGACTAAAGGAAGCAACCTGCCAAGAACAGTAGCAAGGGTATTGAGATAAGTGTCAATCATCTGCTCTCTAGTAGGAGCCGGATCCTTAGGGAACTCCATGACAATCAACCAGTGATTATAATCACAACCCGGTAACATTATCGTCTCCCTAGTCTCGCCGCCGCCGCTGTTTCCACTGCCAGTCCTCTTCGCGGAGTAGTCGGAATCCAGCGCTGCACGGGCAATGAACTGCCGAGCCAGGTGGGCATTCCACTTCATAGGAGTCCATGAAAGTGTTGATGTGGGGTTAATAAGTGAAGCATAAATGGAGGGTTTGAGGTGGGAGTAAGGAAGAGGACGACGAGAGTGTAGGTTCACAGGAATAGCGACTGAAGAGGAGAGAGTAAAAGTTGCCATCGCAGAGTGCGAAAGGGTCTATTGAATTAGCGTTTCGTAAGATAAGGTGATTTAGATGTGTATTATAGGAAGGGCAGTGCAGATCTCAAATGTGAAACAAAAGACATCACCTCAGATATTTTTGTGGTCTGAACGCCGAACGATATGCTTCCGCGAAAGAGAAGAGAAAAACAAGCCCGAAAATTCAAAGTCAATTTGCTCTTTTGGGTTGGGTATGAGTAACTAAAGCCCACTACAACAACATGTGGGTTTGTCGATGGGGCTTAATTGTGCCCATACCTTCTCCTGTGAAATTCTTAAAATTCTTAGAATAGTTCGCAGGAACCCTTGCCTAGCTAAAAGTTGTCTTTGCATGGTTCTATGAATAATGATCATACATTATGGGGTTCAGTTTGTGTGAGAATTGGGGTTTTCTAGCTTGCTCTTCTTGAAGTGCTATGCCTTTGACTGTATATGCAACATTTTGTCAGTAGAGGTACCAATTATCCTTGGTCGTTGGACTGTAGTCTAGATGTAGACTCTTTGCAACTATTATTTCCCTTAGTTTATGAAAAACATACCTAATTAGAGTTTGAGGCTCTTGTTTGTTGTTGAGGAATCTTCTACGATTCCTTTCCTTCCGAAGTTCATAAATCCCACAAATGAGGATGGTTTTTGGTTCAGCCGGATTTTGCTAGACTGGAATATCGTTGTTTTGATCCATAATTTTGAGAGGCTGCAGCTAATGGACACCTGCAAAACAGATAAAGACACTCTGACGCTCAAGTTAGTATTTTTGAGAGAAGATCGTTTGCTGGAATAGAAGGAACTAGGGTTTGCGTTGTGTACCTTTACCATGGTAGAATAATACCTTATATATACCGTAGGTTGCCACAAGGTTTAGGTCTTCACGTAAGTCTTAATGTTTGCATGGGAAACGACCTCCTACAACTGGGTTGTCAACGTCTGGGTTTGAAGTTGGGCCTCATATGACCGGCCCGACCAGTTTTAAAATTCAATAAGTCAATTACTTTGAAGAATTTTTGAGGTTTGAAGCTTAGTCTATGGTGTAGATATTGAAAGTTATGTCTAACTAAGATGCTCTTCCATAAGTTAAAAGTCTATTTTTATTGCGATCCACATGATAAAAGAGGACTTTGGAATATGGTTTTCGAACCATATCATTTGACTTCCTAAGAGATAAGACTAAATAGGTTGTTGTAAATTTGTTTGCAGGACACCTAGGCCAAATGACTTTGTCTATTCTGGATGGATTAGGTAAGTAATTTAGAAAGATTAGAGTGAGGTTTCCAAACCCCTTGGTTGAGGGCTCCACTGGTTGCCACTTTGGCATCTAAGAGGGAGTTAGTGTTGTTGAGTGTGAAAAGAAGGGCGAAGGAGCTTTACTTGACAAATAAGGTTGACAGGATAAGGACGCACTTATGGTTGCTTTAGAAGTTGATTGCTTACACTGCATTTGGTTAGCGTCTTCAATATGTATGTTAGTAGTGTGCCCTAGGCCAATGAACATTTGTGATTCATGTATTAACATTATGATTTGTTAATAATATATTAT